>VZRQ01005547.1:110726-129759 GCA_013397975.1 Machaerirhynchus nigripectus | reverse complement strand
CAGCTTCATGTCATTCCCTTGGGTCCTGTCACTGGTCACCACAGAGAAGACATCAGTGCCTGTCCCTCCTCTTCCCATCATGAGGAAGTTGAAGACTGCAATGAGGTCTCCTCTCAGTCTCCTCCAGGCTAAATGCATCAAGTGACCTCAGCTGTTCCTCATAAGATTTCCCCTCAAGGCCCTTCACCATCTTCGTTGCCCGCCTTTGTACACTCTTTAATAGCTTTATATCTTTCTTATATGGTGGCACCCAGAACTGCCCCCAGCACTCGAGGTGAGGCTGCCCCAGTGCAGAGCAGAGCAGGACAATCCCGTCCCTTGCCCGGCTGGCGATGCTGTCCCTGATGTCCCCCAGGACACGCTTGGCCCTCCTGGCTNGGCCCTCCTGGCTGCCAGGGCACTGCTGGCTCGTGTTCAACTTGCCCCTGACCAGGACCCCCACGTCCCTTTCCATGGTGCTGCTTTCCAGCCTCTCATTCCTCAGGCTGTACACCCAGGGTTGTCCCATCCCAGGTGCAGAATCAGGCACCCATGTCACCTGACCTTGCTCCCTCTGGGCATACACCTTCTTTTTTTGTCTTATTTCCTAGAGAAGATTCCTATTCAGATAAGCTGGCCTACTGCCTCACCTGCTTGACTTCCGACATTTGGGAGCTGCCTGCTCCTGTGTCTTTAAGAGGTGATTAAAAAATTACCAGCACTGATGGATCCTGGTACCTGCAAAAGCATTTTCCAAGGGGACCTTACTCACTAATTCCCCAAGCAGGCTGAAGTCTGTTCTCCTCATGTCCAGAGCTGAGGTTTTCCTGGCACTTTTGTCAACAGAGATTTTAAACTCAATTACTTCACTGACTCTGTGACCAAGACGGCCACCAATCTCCACTTTGCCCACAAGATCCCCTCTGATGACTAGCAGCAGATCTAGGAGGGCATCTTTCTGAGTCAAGTCCCTTAGGATATGTTCCATGAAGTTGTCATCCAGGTGTTTTAGGAATCTTCTGCCCCAGGTTATGCCAGCTGTATGAGGTTCCCAGCTAATCTCCGGCAAGCTGAAGTCCCTCATAAGGATAAGGGCAGTTAACTTGGAAGTACCCCTTAGTTCCTCAGTGAATAATTTGTCTGGGTCCTCATCCTGGCTAGGAGGTCTGTAAAAGATTCCCATGGTGATACCCACATTATTTGTTTGCCCCTAGATTCTTATCCAGAGGCTCTCAACTCTGTCATCGCCAAGTGTGAGCTCCATACATTCCAAACTTTCTATTCCATACAGTGCCACCTTCCACATCTCCTGTCCTGCCTATCCCTCCTGGAGAGCCTGTAACCCTCCAACAGGGCACTCCAGTCACAGGACTCATCCTAGCAGATTTCACTTACGCCAATAATGTCAAATCTCTGGGACTGGGCCAAAGCTTTGGGCTTCTTTTGTTTGTTCCTCATGCTGCAGACATTAGTGTAGAAACATTTCAGGTGTAGTTCATTGCAGAAAACACCAGAGACATATTGAGGAATCCCATTAGTGCTCATTTTCTCAAGTTTTGACACACTGTCCCCTTGCTCATCACTGGCCAGCATGGTTTTGCCCTTTACCAGCCTTTTACCCTTCTAAGCTAGTTTAAAGCTCTGTCAACAAGCCCCAGTAGCTCCTGTGCTACAACTCTTTTTCCCCTCTGAGATAGGTGCAACCCATCAAATGTCAGTAGACCAGGTGTTGAGTAGATCATCCCATGGACAACAAACCCAACATTTTTCTGCTGACAACAACCTCAGAGTCATGCATTGACCTGATTGATGGATCAGTCTATTCCTATCGATATTATTTCTTGTTACTGAAAAAATCAAGGAAATCACTTTCTGTGCTCCTGATCCCTCTACCAATTCTTCCAGGGCCATGGAGTCTCTTTTGACTTCCCTTGGACTTCTCTTTGTTATTTTGTCACTGCCAGCTTGAAAAACCAATAATGAATAGTAATCAGAGTCCTGAAGGACAGCAGAAAATCTTTAGCAGAAGCATGCCATTTCTTACAGCAAAACAGTGTCACAGCCACACCACCATATTTTTCCTGTGAGAGAATGAGTGGAACCAAGATGCCATGGGTAATAATGGGAAAACCCATCCATATGATAGCAACCCAGTAAACTGGGTATTTTTAAGAGTTTCCGCTTGTCTGAAGACTGCAATCTTACTAAGCACACAGAAACACAAAAACAAATTAAAAGCATTCACAGTAATTTCAAAGGGATAAGGAAATCCCTGCGATAGCTTTGTTTGAAAATTGATACCTTGCATGGTTTTGCAGAAATCTGTCAGTACATGTTGCCTCATGTCTATATAGCCTATTATTATAAGAGTTAATCATCACATCCCCTACCTAACGCCATAATCCTTCATTTGTGATTGCACAATTATTTAACATCGTAACAAATCATATTATTACAGTGTATTACAAATCTAAGTGAGAAATGAGTAGCAAGGGATGGGATTTCTCAAAGGAAGAAAACAGTCTTTAAAGACAGTGGCAAGGAAGAAGAGGTTTGTAACAAAGCTGAGAGAGTGTAGTTAGAATTGTCACCTTTCTTCCACAAGTGTCACTGATTCAGTTTCCCTGTATAGTTCTCTGGAATTTACCTGTTTGTCTTGTTCTTAATCCCACAAAGGCTGTGATTCCTACTGATTTTCCAGTTTTACCTCTTTTGCACTGATCTGCAAGTGAGAGCAACTAGTTTGACAGAAAAAATAAGCTGATGTAGAACTGTTTGTTTGATGTTGTTTGTATAGGATTCTTTATTTTGTGAATACTTTTATTTCTGAGAGTACTAATAAACAGGCATCAAATACAGTTTCCGCTAAGTAACTGGTAAAACTCACACTGACTTCCTTAAAGTCATACCGTCCTAACTGAGGATTACAGTCTTTCATCCATGCAGAAAGATTAGTCTGAGTGATCACCATGTGAGTATCAAACCTTATCTTTCCCTGTGTCTGAATCCAGCCTTCTGATGTGAACAGGGGGTGAGCAATGTGCTCTCAGACCTTTCTTGGATTGGTGACTTGAAGAGCCAGAGGCTGTCTATCCACAAGTAGCAATTCTGCTGTGTGCACTTACCTGAAGTATTCCCGTCCATTTCATGCAGGCTAGCACAGAGCTTTAAAATCATAAAATCATATACAGAGGCCTTTGTATACATATTAATTTGATTACTCAGGTGGTCCTAGAGAATATTCTGACATCATTACTGCCTCATTAATATAAATCTAGAGGGAGAAACAAATCCTCAATTTATTTAATACATGACAGATATTTTTACCAGTTGGGATAAAATCTCAGGGCTGAGAACATAAAAAATTAAATGTAGAGATCAATGTACCAAAGAGAATGATCCTGTGTTAGGTACTTTGTCTCATCTGGCCCTTTTCATGTGCGTCTTTTCAATTATGTTGTGATTCACAGGCTCATTGTGAGGTCTTTGTTGAGGCAACTGCATTCTGCACGTCCATTATTCTCAGGGTTTTGTTTTGGTTTCATTTTTATTTTATTTTATGAGAGTAGGACACTACTGAAAAGAATGCTTTTTAAAACTGCTAAGTGACAGTTGTTTTGGATACTGAATCAATAAACAACATTTAGAAAAAAAAATTTAAAAATCAAAACAGAAGGAAAAAATTTGCCTAAAAAGATGGCAAGTCAAGTAGAGAAGGGAGAAAGAAGGGGAATCAACTAAGTGACAGTTGTTTCGGATACTGAATCAATAAACAACATTAAAAAAAAAAAAAAAACAAAATAAAAAAATAAAACCAAAACAGAAGGAAAAAATTTGTCTAAAAAGATGGCAAGTCAAGTACAGAAGGGAGAAAGAAGGGGAATCAACTAAGTGACAGTTGTTTCGGATACTGAATCAATAAACAACATTTAGAAAAAAAAATTTAAAAATCAAAACAGAAGGAAAAAATTTGTCTAAAAAGATGGCAAGTCAAGTAGAGAAGGGAGAAAGAAGGGGAATCAACTCAGTGCAGCATCTGCTTCAGGCTAAACCAGTAAAATTGAATTCATTTTCATACAACATCTTTCAAACAAACCTCTCAAAACATTTTATAGTAAAAGATAAAATGACAAGATAGCTTGTTACAGAAGAGGTTATTGCAACTCTCTTATAGACAGCAAATGAAGGAAACTGTGTTCAACAATAGACTGGTCCAGGGAAAAAAAAAAAAGGATGCATACTTAAAGGAGGGGAAAAGTATTTTCCTTATGCAGTGTAACAGAAACAAGAGATGAATAATAACCATACGAATGAGGATAAGCATCATGATGGGGACGGGGATGAGGATGAGGATAAGAAAGTTTCTCCTTGTATAAAAACTTGCATCTATTTTATTGATGTAGTAACTAAATTTCATGTCCTTGCAGAATAAGGTAAATTCATTTTGTAAATGGAAAAACCCAGACTAAAAAAAAAATCTAATGGGACTCTTCTAGGAATAGAGGCAGCTTCCTACTCACAGAAGCTGGAGGATGAGAAATGAGACTGCCAGTACTCACCAGGACAAGGACACAAAAGCTGTCTCTGCTACTTTTGTCATATCCAATACTTTCCCATTTTTTGGTGGAACAGTGTATGGTACTTTTCAGCAGGCCCATGAGTGTTAGAATTCCAGTTTGAATCCTTGAATTATTTATTGGAAGAGCAGTTTTTGCATTGGTCTGTCATCTCTGAAGATCACAAAACAAGTCAGTGTCAGGGACATGGATGTGACTGAGGAGCTGTCCCCAGTGCTGAGCTCCAGGTGCCAGGCAGATGACATCAATTCAGAGAAGAGAGGGACAAGAACAGCGTCTGGGAAAGCCAGCTCCCATCCAGTTTTGATCACACAATAGTATACAAGGACTGTTTGATAATTTGACAGTAGAAGGTAGAAGTACTAGTATTCTCTGGGAATGAAAGCAAGGGAAAGAAATGGTGGTTTTAGAAGACTGTATTTTCACAGAGAAGGGAAAAAATAAGACATTTAAACTATGGAAAAGAAGATGAATGCAAAATGTTTGAGTAAAGCATGATTTTTTTTTCATGGTTTGCATGCAGGTGTAAATTTTGACAGACAGTTAGACACCCAGTGTCTGTGCAAGCAGACGAGATTAACACTGCTCCTCTGTATTGTCTGCCTTTGGAGGATTAGGAAAGGACGAATTCTTCATTTTTAGTCAGCGTACTTTCCCTGGCATTCAGCTTCCATGGTTTTACTCTATTTTTTTCCTCACTCATTCATCTTGCTTTGTACCATAAATAATGCATACATGGCTTGCCATCTAGCAATTTGTTGGCATCAGAGACATGCTTGCAAGAGTGTTAACTTCCACACATAGTTGTACATTTTGAAGAATATGGATATTTTCCTGTGATTGAGAAATATGGCAGTGCTGACAGGATATTCCCAGAACAGTGTATACATGGCAGGGTGCTTGGATCACACCTGCCAAGGAAGCAGGCTCAGTGCCAGCACACTATATACACTCCCAACTTACTGAACTAATATAAACCACCATCCCCATCCTGCAGTTGGCAGCCCTGGGACAGCCTGATGCACCAGTTACAACTCAGCTGCTTGCCCATATGCCACCTGTTATGTGACAGACCTATGGCGGTAGGAATGAGACTGAAGAGAATAGAGATGCATTAACATCTCAATATTGTCTTCCAATATATTAATATATTAGTATATTAACACAACGACACGGCTGATAAAGAGTTCTTACTTTATTATACATGTTCTTACCTTTTTATTAAATGTGCTCTTACTTTTTAGTATATGTGCTTCCTAGTAAGCATATATGATAAAGAAATTAGATTTATGAATTATTTTATGGCTGTATTTAGTATTCTTTTTATATTAAAAAAAAAACCCCAACTGTAGATATTGAATAATTTCACATTTTATTACACCCTAATGTTTTTGGATACCAGAACAGATTGCAGCTGTATAGAACTCAAGGTAACATATTTTAGACTTTGTCATGTAAAGCCGCTACTTCACTTGTTAGAAATGTATCATGAATTATACATTTACATAATTATGCTTTAAAAGCAGTAAAAATATTTTATCATTCTACTCTTTTTTTTCTGTAATTTTCACTTCTAAGAATACAATTACTTAATTTTAAAAGTTGTGCTCTTTCTTCAGAAGGCACATTTTAGACAGGCAGTAATTATTTTGAGCCTTCTCTCCATAAAATAGTGATAGATTAGTGAGGTTGTTTTTTTTATCTGCTATGTTTGTTTTATTTTTCAATTAACTCCAAGGTTTTTAAATACTTTGTTTAAACTTTCTTGTAGGCTACAAATTAGGGTCCATACTGCCTTATGATTTTGTAACATTTGTATATTCAGTATAATTTAATTGAAATGTCCTCTAGAAATGCCCACTACACCACGTGGTTTGTGTTATTAATCTGTGGGAGCAGTAATTAAATAAACTGTAGCTCAGTGTGAATGAGAGTGACAGTAAGTACCCCTAAATATTGTCTGCAGGCCTCTGCCAGCAGGTACCACACAGGTAGCACAATTCCAAACCTAGGAATTACAGGCAACGTCATGGCTAACCCCCTCACTCCTCATAAAGGAATTGGGGGAAGGAAGCCTTGGGCAAAACACATTCGGATTCCCCAGAAGAAGTCTATATGGAGGAAAATTTAATCTTCCAGTCCCAGCTATGTTTACTGGGCCTCAAGATGCTCTGTACAATGTACTCTTTGTGGGTTGTGCATAAAGGACCATTTCTGCTGTATTTTCTCATGTTCTCAGACACTCTGTGACAAGCCTTGTGCCTCAGTTGTAGCTGAACAATCCTGTTCAAATCCCCAGGTTACTTTTTCCTTTCCTGGCTGTAGAGGTGAGGATTTTTGAACATTTGGGGTTGCTTAGCCTGGAGAAAAGGAGGCTCAGGGGACACCCGATAGCTCTTTACAACTCTCTAAAGGAGATTGTAGACAGGTGGTGGTCACTCTCTTCTCCCAAGTAACAAGGGACAAGACAAGAGAAAACAACATCAAGCTGCACCAGGGGAGGTTCAGATGTGATATAATGAGGAATTCTTTCCCTAAAAGAGCTGTTAAAAACTGGAACAATTTGCCCAGGGAAGTGGTAGAGTCACCACCCCAGGAGAAATTTAAAAGACATGTAGATGTGGCACTTGGGGACATGCTTTACCAGTGGACTTGGCAGAGCTGGGTTAATGGTTGAACTCAATGATCTTAAAAGTCTTTTCCAAACTAAATGATTCTATGATTCTAGGCACTGGCCTCTAGGAAGGAAATTAGCTCTTAAAAGGAATCATATCTAAGTCATTCTTCCCCAGTTAACAGATTTTTGAAACGACATTGACTGGATGTCCATGGCATCCATTGAAAATAAGTCATAAACATGGCATGTGAAGATGTGAAAAAGAGAAATAACTGAAAGTCTGTACATTGCATATAAAACTTAGAGATATTTACCCACCATTTTCAACATTTTTCCATCTGGCAGTACATTGTCTGAAGTTTCAACTCTTATTTCAGTTCACCTCATGTTCTCTGTGTATCATGTTTTCTTCTACTCCCTGCATTTTTTTTTGTGGGGTTGGAATCTAAGGTTACCAGTGATGGCTGGATGCCCCTGCAGAACTTTTTTATAACATTTGTGTAGAGCAGCATTTTCTGCAAGCCCCACTACTGGCAGATGCTTCTCCAACCACCACCAACCTGTGTAACACTTAGCTGTCCTAAGTGCCTGCTTGTCAAGTTTCACCTTTTAAAATTAAATGTAAAGACTTCTCAGCATCTTCCATTGTCCTTCCAGGAGTACAACAGTCAGGCATATAAAGGCATATTGATATTATATAAATATCAGTAATTTCAATATTAATTCTACCTTTCTCTTTGTGTTAGCACAGACGCTGCCTAACATTGACTTTAATCAGTTGACTTATTCTATCAGTACAAGGTGACCATTTGTGTAATGTAATGCCATGTTTAGCTTCCTTAATCACACACACCTAATTTTCCTGACATTGATTTTTTACTACGATTTTATCCATAGAAGGATTTATACAGCACATATCTCCTACATCTTTCTGCCCAAGAGATGATAGCAAAGATAGTTTAACTTAATTGAAATAGTAGTACACTATTTACATCAATAAAGAGACGTATCTAAATTTCAAGGAGTCTTTTCGATTTGAGGTCTGAATGTAGGAATTGGCAGTCAGGCTTGCTAAACTGTAAATTCTCTCACATGAAGTGTAACACTTCTGGGGAAACCTTTTAACTCTTCTGTCATGGCATTTCCCTCTGTAAATTTATTTACTGTATCTGTCTCACAGAAGTGTCAGGAGAATCAATCCTTGAAAAAGTGTAGTTGGGATATTACCAAAAGAGAAAGACTTGGGATTCCAAGGGTTTTGGTGTGATTGCACTGTACTCTGGGTGGATAGGATGGTGGGTTACACAATCTCCCCGTGTACTCAAGAGAGTGAAACTAAGGCACCTTAGGAGCATTCCCAGCCACTGAAGTCCCTCATTCCTTCCCCAATACAGAAGGGACAGAGAAGGGCTATAAAATTAAATTCATTTATTTTTGGCTTCACTTAATCTTCTGAAAAGCAAAAAATCATTTTCCCATACCTGCTTATTCTTACCATCATTTCTAGCATTCAGCTAAGGCATTTAAATGGTAAATTGTGCACAATAATTTAACTTGTGTCTGTGAAGGCAACAAAAGATAGTCAGGTCTTCCTCAGAGACCTCCCCACACCTGCACACTCTCCTTTGCTGTCTCTGATGGGCAATTTGATTTGTCCTAAGATAAGAACACTAAACGGGAATTACAGTCGGAGCTGCCTGGATGCTCCCATAATGAATGCATCCAGAGAAGGGGAAGCTGTAATGATTGCGACTGGCTTCGGCACACATCGGTCTGCAAAAAGCACTTAAATGCTGCTGAGCACTGGGCCAGCGGGGTAAGCTGTTCTCCCGAGGCCGTAGGCAGTTTCCAGGGGGATCCTCCTCTGGCAGGGATGCCTGCAGAGTAAATCCAGCCCCAAGACAGGGAACACTCACTTCTGCACGGGTGAGTAAAATTGCTGAGAGCTGGTCACATATGGAGATAAAATCCTAAACTAGCAGCTGCACAGATGCTGTGGCTTTGTCACCTTGCATCCTGCAAGGCCAAAAACTGTAAACTTGTACATATCTAGATGAACCTGCTTATATTATAACCATTTAGACCTGCTTATAGTATGTTCTACACTGGCAACATTTAGACACTGTATTAGCAATAAATCTAACATAATCATTCACAGTACCAAAATTAAATTTCTGAGGAAATAGGTGAGAACATTTAGGTGAGCATACATACTTACACAGCTGTCACTTCATAAAATAGCAAATGCTTCAAAAGCACCTAAGAAGCAACAACTTGGCAGCAACACACTTCCACATACTTTAGTTTCTGTGATGAAAAACAGAGTCAGGTCATGACTGCCGCATGAAAATGCCCAATTCTATTGACAGTCATACATAATAAAAAAAAGAAAATACTGTCATCCCTATCAAGTCCCCAGTCATTAAATCTGTTTAGTGTTTCTAAAGTGGTGTTATATTGATTTAATGATGCTATTAGTAATATCTGCAGAGAATATAAGCAATTACTCTTTGGGATATTCCTTCCTAGAGAAAACACCTAATTCCACTAATTGCCTCTATTGCTGTTTCTGTTAACTGTACATTGTATACATGTTAATAATGTTATTATCAGTAGCAGAGAATTTTAATTAACATTCATATGTAGAGATTTAATTCAAACCAAATATATTCCAATTCCAATAATTTAATTATTTTATTAAGTAAATTGCATAGTTATTTCCAGAGCCAAAGCAGTATTCCTAGGTATCAATTAACAAAGAGGTCTGCAGCTGACCATGACAGTTAGTTAAAAAACCTGTACATGAAACAGACATCTAGAGATTCTATCCCTAACTACTACCCAAAATCAGACTGTTTTACATTAAACTCTACTATGAATACATAAGAGGAATTATTACTACATAGTCTTCCAGCTCAGAAAATATACTGTATATTTTTATAAATTCAGGAAATGTAAGTACGAAGAACTGAAAAAACAAATCACCCCCACCCATGGGGTTTACAGCAGGGCAAGAAATTGAATCCCAGTCTCATGAACACTGATTCAGTGCTTTATCTACAAAATGTTAGAGATACAGCTGATCAGTCATTGAGATTTTATAGAGACTTGAAATGTGAAACAGTTTCAGAGTGCAGTTTTAGTTTCTTCTCTGCATAAAACCAAAGAACCTGGAGGAGGTGGTGCATGGAATTTGGGGAATTCAAGCTATCCTGAAAATCTGCAGTTCCTCTTACTTGTTTTAATCCTCTTACCATCATGTTGACATGATTAACATTGATAAAAGGATACAAATATAAAATTAATTATTCCTTTGACCATACTATAAGTATTAATGTTTGACAATATACCTTAATTTTACTAACTGATTTATAGAAAGATTAGAGGTTTTGTTTAAAAGCTAGTAAAATTAATGTGAGGTTTTTTTGACTCTGAGAAAATTCTGATAAGGTCCTTGATAGGTGGATCAGCCATGGCTGTGTACTTGGCTGATTTCCATGATACCTTACATGATTTCAGAAATTTTCCAGAACTATGAATACTCTTCTTTGCAGGTTCTGGAGTAAATCATCCATGGAAGTTCTAGGTACATTTTAAAACCCAATGTAAAAGCCTGAAAGTAATTATCTCCCCATTTGAATCACTAGTGATATTATATATATTTGAGACTACCTTTCTTGTGATTAATTTCACAATATAATCAAGCTGGATTTAGCACTGCTATTTAAAAATACTGCAAGTCTCAGGTGTGACTAATTTCTCACTGTCTAGCTCAGGTTTGCTTTTATCGGCACCTTAGTAATCCTGATCAATGTCATTTAGCTCCTGGCATGCACAAAGCAAACACAATTAACGATCCCATACATTTCACTGCTCCTGCTGCACATGTGCGGACGTTTGTGCACATGTGGAAACTTCAGCCACACTGACACTCAGAAAGTTGTCATGAACAGACATATGGGGACAATATGACTCTTCTTAAGGTACAAGGGATGACAGAAAATGGCATGCTGCTATTAAATACACTTAACAGCCAAGACATACGCCTTTCAGTCGCTGTCAGTGTTGCAGTCATTCCAAGTGGGCAATGGCAGCTCTCACACATCATCAAGGAAATTGTCAGTAATCCCTGGAGACCATCTCTGTCATAATTGGCACTGGTAGAGGAGAAGGATGTGTCAGGGAGAAAGATATTGACACACCATCCTGAGATGGCAATAGTGGCAGTTAACACTCCTTCAGACTTTCAAAACTGCTGTGGAAGTCATAGCATAAATATGAAGCATCAAGATGACATTTTTTACAGCTGCTTCTCATAGTATCATGACATTTAAAGTGCATGCTAAAATCCATCAAGTACATTTAAGACATAATTATGCCATAACATGCATTATATACCTAATATGAGCAGGACTAGTCTATCAGTGTTTTGAATTTATAATGCAGACAATAGAATATATTGCTTTCAAAAATGATATTTCTAAGTTTATTATTCAATTAACATGTATACTCTCCCTAAGAAAATAAAACATTTTGAGGGGCACAAAACACTTTTACTGCACATGCAGAGTATGCAATTTAATTTTTAACAAATTGCTTCTGCCTTTAAATTATGTTATTAGTATGCTAAAAAAATTCTTACATGTTGTCATCACTCTTTAAATTTCACTAAAAGGTACTGGGCTATGCATCTGCCAAATGGTTTTGCTTTCAGTCCGTTCAATTAAAACCAGAAATGTATTTGTCCAAACTTTAATCCTATGCTAATATTCTATAGAAAAGATTTGAGCTAATTTTATGATACTATTTCCAATTTTTCCGATATTAAATGTGCTTTACACTAATTGGTTGATTTTTCAGAGCAATAACTGGAGTCCTACTAAATACTTAACACATCCTTTACCTAATTTTTCAGATGTAGTTCAGTATTGAGTAAGAGTATTTTTTTTAAATAAATTTTCTGAGATAGAACCTTAAAATAAAGTTCTGAGGTAGATCAGTCTCCTCAGTTCCTTACCTGCACTCTTAAGCTCAAAAGCTGTTTTATTTTTTTTACGGAAACGTAAGCCAGAAAATAGGCTTTTTAAAATAACAAAAACCGAGAACACGATGAAAAACGACAACAAAAATCTCCCCATTTTCTTTTATGTCCTTACAGAGTGCTGTGTTTTAAATGACAAATCCCAGGCTGGCTATAAAAGCTGGTTTCTCTGTCCCTGAGCCCCTCCGTGACTCGCTCTCTACCACACTGCAGTTTCCATACTAGCTCTCTCTCTCTGTCCCTCCCTCTACTTTTGGTTTGGTGAGGCAGTTGAAGCTTTTAACAATCTTCTCTTCTCCAGCATTTCGATAGCCCCTGGAGACTGGCAGTTCTCTCCTTCGGGTGATCCCATCTAACTGAGCCTCTAGGGACAAGCAGCAAGGCAGCCATCCATCTGGCTGGGTGGCCATTCCTGGTTAAAGGAACATGTGTGTGAAAAGATTGCAGTTACCCAGCCTGTCACATCTTTTACAAAGAAGACTAATACAAGACAGTTATTTTGAAGCCCTTACATTACATCCTTTATGTTACCACTTTGAAAGGAAAACAGACAGATGCTTAATATTCTCTTTCATTGCTAATAACACAGCTGATAACTGAATACAGAAAGATTTTATTGTAGATGGAGCTCATAGTGTCTTTGGAGTTATTCTTTCTTGATTCTTCTTGTTGGAAGTTTCCAATTGAAGCTGTTTTTAACTTTGCCAAAATTGTACATTTGGGCTGAAATTCTCTCCACTGGGTGTCAGTCAGGTAGAAGATTTATTTACCTTTTTACAAACATTTCTTCAAAAAATGATTCAGCCATTTAGGTACAAAGCTAGCAGAAAAATACTCTTTCATTGATGTTAAACCATAACAAATCCAGCAGTTACTTTATGAACATTTTAGAGCAAATTCCTGACCTTTTAGCAGAATTTGGTTTTAAGCCAGAGGTGTTTCTGATAGCATCCCAGTGATAAAACTGCTTTTTCTACAGTCTGGAAACCACTGAAAAATATCCTTTCACAGCAGCTTGTAAAGTTCTAAAGGTTTGACAGACATTCCTCACAGTTTCTGCCTTCCAACTCAGAACTTTGACTTGTCTGAGCAAGTTTCACACCTGGAAAGTGACTGAGTATGGTCCAGAACAGAGTTACAAAGATCAAGAAAGACTCTTCCTGAATTTCAATGCCAGTTAATGCGGTCCATGGGATGTGAACCTGTGAACTAATTAATAGTTTATTTTCCTAGAGCTATAGGTTATTTCTTCATTGCTGCTCAAGTGACATGGAAGTGCAGGAAACAGGAAAAAAAAACATCACAACATCTGAGTCAAGGACAAAAAACAGATGGCAAGACACAACTGTTGAGGGGAGGAGCAGATTGGGACAAGGAACCTGAGGGAGTGAGAGAAGGTTGAAGATGGGGAAGAGAGTGTAATTAATAAACAAGGAAATGGACTCTGGGAAGAGGAACATAAGGAACACAGAAATTAGAGCTGTGAAAGCTACACAAATCATAAATTGTGACCAAAAGACAAGAAGAGTACAAAAGAACAAAATGAGGAAACAAGGCAGGGAGATAATAATGGAAAAGTAGGATTGGTACTGAAAGTTTGAAAGAATTAGAGAGGTTTCAAATGTGTAAGGATATAACTTAAACATTTGCAGTGACAGATAGATTGCATATATCGGACATTGCTAGTCAATATTCAGAGAAGATAGAATCCCAAACCAAGGCCTGGAGCAGAACCAGACACTGAAAACACACTGCAAATACTCCATATTTAGTGGAGTCACACCTTTCTGGGGCAAGGTTTTATGCCTGCTGTCATCTTGTGTTAGGAGAGTTTGTGAAGCAGATTTAAAAATCTAATACATTTTCTTTAATGTCTTTATGATCGCTTTTATAATGGGATTTCGTTTTTCTGTGCATGTGGGTTTCTTTTTTTTTTTTTAAAGCTGGATGTTGTACTTTGAAGTATGGGTTAAAATGACAGAATTTTAGGTCAAAACAATGAAAAGTAAGTGATAGCATAAAAGTTTCCTACATTAATTCAATCTCCTCCTCCATTTTTGCTCCAAAGTTGAATTTTTGCTTGTTTGGACCCATGAGAAATTCATGTTTGAGCACATAAGAGTTGGGAAGAAGCCACCAAGAACTTCCAGTTTTGACTTTCTAGAAACCACAATTGTGTTTAGGAAATTGTCTTGCGTCTCAGCTCATAACCCTTGAAATTCCCTTGAAATAGATCAATTCACTTTAGTAGCATGTGTAAGCATATTGTGGTAGCTGTGATCACAACACTAGCAAGACATCATCTGCATTAAAACCCAGTAGTTTTGAATGTTGCAGATGGTATCAAGACATTAACAAAGTAGGGTATGTTCCTTGGTATTGGTTATTGGTGCAGCTGTTAAGTTAATGAAGTCAGTATATATTCAGTTTTAATCGTAGACACATTTTATTTGAGCTTTCAGAGAACAGCTGTGAAATAAGTGCTATAATTAATGTTCTGTGGGTTACACTAAAACCTGTATATATGTACATTATTAATTATATGTTATAACCTGGTTTCAATTTATTTAGTTTTTTGTTCTTAAGATGAAAGATCACCAGATAATTGCACTTTCTTCAGAAAACATTTAAATGTTTCAAAGTCATCTTCATTTGTGCTTTCACCTGCCAGGTCACCATCAATAAAATTTATTATTAGATGAAATCAATTTATTTTATTAAGTTAATTCCATCTTTACAGATCTAGATTTATCAGCTACTCAGCATATTAATACAGGAGTCAAGCAGGCTATTCCAGTTGTACTTGAATAAATAACCTCATTCCATCTTTCTTTTGTATTATTTTCATATAGGGTGCTCCAGATAGACAATTCCTAGGAAACTGTCATAAAAAGGATAAAACATCAAAAGCAAAGTCAAATGATGAATCTAATCCTCTTGGGGTGGGGGGTGGGGGGTAAAGAGTGGTGCAGGTAGGGTAACTAGGTAAACTAGGAAATGTTGATTTGTGCTATTTTAATCACAGCTACTGGAAACTCTGGGTTTCAGACATTCATGGTCAAATGCTTTCTTCTGTGAGGTAACGTGGCAGGGAACACAGCAAAGTAGAATTGTCAGCTCTTCTGGGAGACAGACACTAACAGCATAATCTGAGATTTTCTCAGACTTAGGGAAGTGATTTAAGAAGTTCTACTTCTCTCCTGCCCTTTTTCTATTTTGGTTTATAAAAAGGCTTGTTTGGTCTGTTTGTTTTTCTGTTTTCAGATGGGTTCACAAATTCAGTTATACATGCTTCACCAAATAAAGACTTGATAATAGTGTCATTCAGGTTTCTTGGGGATAAGGTTATTCAGCTTTACTTACATATTGCATTATTTATTATATAGTCTTGTACATTGTGTAAAAATCCACATTTCCCCTTTTTCCTTGTGTCACTCTGAAATGCTCAAGTTACTATTCCAGGAGGCACTGGAGACCTGAAGACTACAGGAACTTTTGCTCTTCCTAGGACTTTCACAGAGTCACAAATCTTCTGGAACAAAAGATAATGCCATATACTCTCGGATACATAAGTTGCCTATGTCATAAGTTCTAGATTTCTGTTACTTTCCTTTACACAAAAATCACCTAGGACTGAAGGCTCATTTAAAAAAAGTGCAAAGCTCAATTCACTGTTAGTATAGTTATAGCTGCACTATACTCCTAAGAAGGCTTTCAGTGACAAGGATGCTTCCCACATTAAGCCTCTCTTCTAGTGTATTTCCATTGAACTTAGGGAGGGAGGGAAAGAAAAGAAACAAAAATTCGTTTCTGCAAACTTAGGGCCATGGGAATTCTGCTCCTCATTTCTTTCATTAATAGGAAAACACAGAATAAATTTTTTCTTCTGCAGCACCTTCCATCTTTGAAAGGCACAGTGGTATCCAATAATTTTACAAAGTAGGCTGCAAATATCTGGTCTATAAGGGCAGAATTCTGTGTACTATTGTTAGATATTTAAACAAAACTTTTTTTTTCCCTCTAAGTAGCAATATAAATCAGAGGAATCTGGAACTGTTCAACATCTTTGAAAAAAATCAGGCCGTTTATATTTAGGTATTGAAATAGGAGTTAGGAAACTAAATTTAGTACCTACTCCTGTTCTGTGTTCAGCAGTCGTGGACTCTGACCATTCTGTAATTCAGTGGAGGGCAATTTTTTCATCCTTTGTGCTCATGGCTCTTTGGAGATGTGGGTTAGAGAAATAGGGGGTTTTATCTTTGTTACTACTGAGTTTTCATTGCTGCTGGAATATTCAGCTGTAATTATGGCTTTTTTTTTTTTAATTTTGTAGTGCTCAGAGACTGTCTCTCCTCTTTTCTTTTTTCCTCTACTTTAAGGTTTGTGAATCAGCACATCCCCTAACTAGTTCCCTATCACAACAGCTCGTGTTACCATGGGATAGCTGCAGTAAACAGATCTGCTCTTCTTCCACTCTTTACTCCTTTGTGCATTTTGCTCCCATGTGCAGTAGGAAATTTGCTCCATGTTTGCAGAAGGCAAAATCAGTCTCCAGGGGACACTAGATCCTTCCTGTGCATATGTTGAAGATCAAGCTGGAAAGAATGAGGAAAGTTATGTTTTTGCTTTTCCCAGCATATTAACTAGTAACTGTATCACAGCATCAAAAGCAATACATTGTATTTTCATAACAGGTTACCTAGGCACGTCTCTCACAAGGTTAGGAAAGCCAGGAAAAAATAAAAATCTGCAAATCCCTTCTCATCTTTAGTCTGACTCTGGAAACACAAAGCTGTATTGCATTTGCAGAAAGTATGCACAGAAAAGAGGAATCCTCTCTGATGACCAGTTCAGCCTTGCTTCTGTCAGTAGCCAGGAGATTGATTTTTAAGAACCTGTTCCTCTGGTTTCATTTTGGACCAGTTCCTCACAAAACCAGTAACACTCAGTGGAGCATCAGTGTATGAATGGGTTTGATATCAGGTAAGATATTCACATCAGTCACTTCCCTATGTCTCTCCCACAATCTGTGGCTTCAGTAGAGAAAAGGGAGCACTCAGCCGGTCCCCTTCTGTCAATAATTGAAGTCCACAGCATTGCTATTTAGCTCTTTGATGATCATTATTTCACTAGCAACATACTGCCTATACCTGGATATATCAAAATATATAGCACCCAGACAATTTTCTGTTCAACCAGACAGCAGTGGAAATTTGCAGTGGTGTTGTTTGCCAAGTAACAGAACGGCCTTATCATCCTTAAGGTGCTTGACTAACTGCAGTGCAGTTCTGTCATCCTCTCAGACCATTGCTCAATGAACAATACATTCAGTTTACAAGTTTCTCTTACAAAATCAAAATGATCATTGTGTCATGCTATAAAGCTGTGATACAAAGCATGCTCCATGCTGCTTCAAAACTTTTTCAAATAGGTTAACTTTCTCCCAGTCTTTATGTTGGACCAGATGTCATCTGTTTGCGCTTCTGAAAATTTAAGAGGCTCAAGCCCCCAGAGCTTGGGTTTTTTTTCTTAATTTTATGCAGCAATATCTTTCCATTGCTAACGTCTTCAGTTTGTTAATTATCTCCCATAACTGAAAGCTTTCATGGTAGGCTCTGAATCTTCTGCTGTTTGCCGAAGGCCTGAAGAATTATGTGTCACATTTACACATAATTCTGCTTATCCCCCTAGAAAATTTTCTTATAACTCTAATTATACAGCCATGAAGAGTCTATCCAGATGTTCTAGAGGAGGACAAAATATAGTGGTTGCCACTAAAATTACACAGCTGTGTACTAAAACAGGGCACCTCCAAAAGGTACACCTTTTTGAAAGGTATACCTTTCAAAAACTACTATTTTCAAATACTGTCCTCCAGATACCTGAAAGAACTTCCCATAAATGGGAGGGGAACAGCAAGAAAAGCTTTCATTATCTCTACACTTCCAGCTGCAAACAGATGAGGGGGGAAATTTGTGCAGCTAATTCTTTTCTTCAAAAGTCACTCCCTATCTTATATTCTGCAACTGGTTAAGAAAGAACAGTGAAATATCCCAACAATAATGGTACTGCTCAGATAACTCTCCATGTGGGAAAGAAAAAGAATACGTTATGCTCATCTAAAAGAAGAGAGACTGAACAAAAAGAAGTACAAAACAAATAAGGAAAGAGCTCAGAAACAACTCAGACTGAAGATGTGCTGCTTCTGTTTGCTTGTCCACTGCAGACACTGAGACAGAGAGATTAAGGTGTTAATTCTCTGATAAACGGACAGCTGGACCAGATATGCAAAAGGCAGCTAGGTCTATAGTAATAATAGTACAGTAACAAAGTACTGTTTATACTGAATATAACTCACTGTCCATGCACTAAACGCTGAACATACGTGCCATGAAACAGCTCACAATCTTACAGTGGTGGAGTAGAGCAGGAACTGACCTTGCAAAGGATACACATAATCAAAAGAGATTTAAACCTGTTTAAAAGCTGTGTGCCACTTTGTTTCAAAGAAAGATAAACTAGTACTCATGCAAGTCCACTTAATTCCTGATTACATTAAAGGAAAAGATACAAATACCTTCTTGTAGAAATATTGCTGATGTGAAATTAAAAAGAAGGAAGCAGACATTAAAAACTGCCATTCATAAGAAAGATGTACTTTGACAAGTAAAAGTGAGCTAAAAGAAAAATATTGTGTAACCCAATGTGTATGGCATGGGTGCCTGAAAGTAGTTTTTAAAAATAACCCTATAAACTTCATAAAGGAAGATAAAGACCATAAAGTCAAGTCTCTGTGACTTAAAAAAAAAAAAAAAAAAA
>VZRQ01005547.1:0-110705 GCA_013397975.1 Machaerirhynchus nigripectus | reverse complement strand
AAAAAAAAAAGAAAAAAAAAGATCTGCATTTCTTTTAATTCCATCTCTATCTGTTAAAAAAGTAACCAGTGAAAATCACCTCTTCACAAGTAATTCCTCACTACTGTCATAAATAGCTACAGTATGTAGAAAAAAAAATATTAGCAAAAATGCTTCTGGCTTTAAGGTTCACTTTGGAAATACTGAGAAATGGAGCCTCATAAGTTATTCATAAGATCAGAATTAATGCAGTCACTATTCCTGGCTTCTGATTAAATGCTGTCTTGTAACCTAGTAACACTAGAAATAATGACCAGATGATAATTTTCTGTGAGTTGAGTCAATGAAGGGAAACTTTGATATGTCAAGTTGCAACATTACTTGCCCAATAGAAATACACCTGCAGACCCATCCACAGCTGTGGAGACAATTTTCTTCTGTGTTTGTATGGGATGGTGTATCCAGACAAAGTCCATTTCTAATGATGGGTTCATTCTTGCTCTTCCACTATGATAATTAAGACAGTGGGAGATGGTGATGAAGGAACAGAAATTTGCAATCTTAGAATAATAAAAAAGCAATTGAAAGTGAGGGTTTTTTTGCAACTCATCTTCACTGACAGTAGTGGACAGAATTCACTGAACATGATGTTGAGCTGTAAATCCTCTGACAGACTTCCATATATTATACAGGACCAGAAAAATGTATAAAACTGTGCCACTCATCACTAGTATCTTATCTTGCTAGAGGCTTCAATATAAGAGATAAGCAAAAGACACAGAGAAAAATCTTGTATTAGTATTGCCAATTTAAGACCAGAGTTGTGTAAGAACCCACAGCAAATTCCAGAATTAATCCAGAATCTTCTTTCTCCTGAATTTAAACCAAATAAAGGCCAGTTTTTAAAAATTAGTTACACACTACCTGGGATAGACAAAATAAATAAATACAAAGAAAGTTAGTAAAGAAAAATGCACACACATACACACACATATTAGTACACCACAGAGGTTCAGAAAGCATAAACCATTGAAATGGAACCACTGAAGCAGAGAAAAATCTCAGACAATAGGAATTATACAGTAGTTACTCAGTTAATGCGTAAGTTAAAAAAGAGACCTAACTACTTGTGGAAGGCAAAGAGGAAAAAAGGCAAGGAAAGAAAAGCACAGGCTGCCAGAAAAGTATTAAATGTTACAGCAGAAGCTGCCATTGCCACAAGGGGGTGGGAAAAAAAAAAGAAGAAGAAAGGAAGGATTAGAATCAGCCTGCATCCTGAGGACAGCCGTTAGGGAGAGGCAAAGAGTGGGAACCCGCTAGATGTACGGATGGATGCGAAGCGGCCGAGGGAAGCCCGTCAGGAGGCTGATGTGGCGGAGCTGCGCCGGCAGCCCAGCGCCGGGGCTGCGCGGGGCGGGTGCTGCGGGGAGCGGCGGGCGGGGAGGGTGAGGGGCGCTCCGCGGAGCCGGGGCGAGGCGGGGCGCTGCCGGCTGCTTAGCGGGGATGCGGCTCAAAGCGGATGGATGATGGGGAAAGGAACGGGGAGGGAAGGGGCTGCCGGAGCCGCGGCATTTCGGCTGCCGGCCGGGTGCGGGCTGCCCCGGGTGTGCCTCCAGCCGGAGCAGCCGCGGTGTAAAGAAGGAGAGGGTGCGGTGCGGTGCGGTGCGGTGCGGGGCGGGGCGNGTTCAGAAAGCATAAACCATTGAAATGGAACCACTGAAGCAGAGAAAAATCTCAGACAATAGGAATTATACAGTAGTTACTCAGTTAATGCGTAAGTTAAAAAAGAGACCTAACTACTTGTGGAAGGCAAAGAGGAAAAAAGGCAAGGAAAGAAAAGCACAGGCTGCCAGAAAAGTATTAAATGTTACAGCAGAAGCTGCCATTGCCACAAGGGGGTGGGAAAAAAAAAAGAAGAAGAAAGGAAGGATTAGAATCAGCCTGCATCCTGAGGACAGCCGTTAGGGAGAGGCAAAGAGTGGGAACCCGCTAGATGTACGGATGGATGCGAAGCGGCCGAGGGAAGCCCGTCAGGAGGCTGATGTGGCGGAGCTGCGCCGGCAGCCCAGCGCCGGGGCTGCGCGGGGCGGGTGCTGCGGGGAGCGGCGGGCGGGGAGGGTGAGGGGCGCTCCGCGGAGCCGGGGCGAGGCGGGGCGCTGCCGGCTGCTTAGCGGGGATGCGGCTCAAAGCGGATGGATGATGGGGAAAGGAACGGGGAGGGAAGGGGCTGCCGGAGCCGCGGCATTTCGGCTGCCGGCCGGGTGCGGGCTGCCCCGNCACCTGGACGGAGGATGGGGAAGGGGATGAGGAGAGGATGGGGTCAGAAAGTGGTGGGTAGAAATAGCTGGTGTCTTGGGTTAGAGGAGCAGGAGATCAGGGGACAGCGCTCTCCAACTCGCCCTCTTGCCTTCACGCTCCGGGGCAGAGGAGTGAAGAGGAGAAAATCAGGGAAGAAGGTGGAGAGGAGCAGGAGGAGGAGGAAAGCGGGAGGAGGGGGGTACTTGCGCGCTTAGGGGTAGGGGCTAGCGGCGGTGTGAGATGGCACTCACATAAACACACATCCACATCATCTATACATCCACACGCGTCCAGTCAGGGGCGGGCAGAGCCTCCGCCGCCCCCCCGGGAGCAGCCGGGGGAGGTGCCTCGGTCCCCCCGCCGGGAGGGGGCACGGCGGGGCCGGGAGGGGCTCGCGGGAGCTGCCGGCGCGGATGCCTTCACCTGGGGCTTTCCATCACTGAGCGAGCCGAGGAGGAGAGGCGGTCGGGTCTGGAGAACTCCCTCTGGATGGTTTAAAAAAAAAAAAAGAGAGAGAAAAAAAAGGGAAAAAGCCCAACTCTGCAATCCTCTGCTCCCCCAGGCTCAGCACCATAAGGGACTGCTATATTTGAGGCTGTCAGGAGGATGGGAGAGAGAGGCTGAGAGTCAGGGCGAGAGAGACGGTGCCACAGCAGCGGTAAGTGTCTTTGCCGTTCCCCCAGCCAGGCACTGATTTCCCTGGTTAGACTTTGGAGTGTGTGCACATTATTTGTTGTAATATCCATCGCAGCAGCTCTGTGAGCAGTCTACTGTGAAGCCGGCAACGGTGAGAGATCCCATTTTTGGGCTGCAGGTTTATGTGTTTTGCTTTTTTGTTTTGAATCTTACGTTGAAATTGTTGTCGTAATTGAGTAGAAAAGTTGAAGCAGAAATTACTGTGATCTGCTATATGCTTCCTGTCATTTAACTAGCGAGCAAACTACTGCAGTGAATGAGTTATGAAGAGATGTGAGGTTTTTAGTACAAATACATACTCCGGAGAAGGAATGGCTATTTAAATGTGCTAATTTCTTATGTTTGGGAGAGCTACCATGCTAATGCTCTAGGGTGAATCAGGAAATAACCCAGCATATTGAGTTTATAGTGATGCACTGAAAGTTGTGTTGTTTTGGAGTTTGGAATGATACTTGGCTTTGGGATAAACAGTTATCTCTGGAATTAGAAAAGTACAGTGCCAGGACCCTTCTTTGCTGCCAGGCAGAGGAGATGGAACTACATAAAGATGCAACGATTTTTAACTCTCTGATGTGAGGACAATTGATAAGACTATGTGGAGTGTCTGCGAACTGGCTAGAAAATGAACAGAGAGTTATTGAGACACAGAGCACGAAATTGTGTTTTTAAGATTTTTAAATCAGAAAAAAAAAAATCCATTACTGTATCTGTGCTTTTTCAGATGTTTAGTTGCATTCCTATTAAGATCAGAAACTTCACAAAACAGAAGTTAGACAAGGTAGCGTAATATGAGTACTTAGGACTTCAGTTTTCTATGTGTTATAATATGTCAGAAATGTAGCCTAAAGTTTCTGCAAAGCTCATTTTTTTCTTGTTTAAAGAGTAATATTTCCTTGGAATACCACAATTTTAGTTGTTTTGGGTTTTTTTTTTAAATGAAGGACCTGGTGCCAATTTTTTTTCAGAGTTACAGCATTCCCCTAGATTTCAGTGAGCTGTTGATGAGACCCTGAAGTTTGAAACTACAAATAAATTACACTCTCACTACTAGCCAAAAGCTAAAGGGGGCTTCCTCATAATTAAAATTTGAATGATATTTTTCCAATTAATAAAAGTGCCATTAATTCTTGTTGAGTTATAGTACCTCTCCTTCAGATGTACTTTATGGTAATCAATATTAATGTAAGATCAGTTCATTCTGATTAACATTATTGCAGGAGTTATTGAAAGAATTAGCAATAACTGGGCCATTACTTTAAAAAGCTATCAAATACTCTAGCGGAATTTCTAAAAATATTTTTAATAAACTGACTTTAGTTACTATAACACTTATCTACAAAGTTTCAAGTAAAACAAACAAACAAAAAAACCAAACCCCAACCTCCCCCCTGAAACCCCTTATCTATCGTGTTGTGAGGGAAAACACAAATGCCTGTTTAATAGTTTGAGGTATGCCAAAAGGAAGACAGAGAATTGAGAGGTGAACCTGAACAGTAGTAACTGAGGAATGTGTTCTGTACAGTGGCCTTCAGCTGGGATATACTGTTGGTATACTATGGCAATATTTAAGAGATGGGGTTAAGAAGACAAAGTTTTGGAAGACAACAAATACATTAAGGAGAGTGAAGTGTTAAGCACTCTTGAAGGTGATACCAGCTAAGTAGTTTTATAAGTGGAGTATTAAACATGCAGTGCTCCTGTTTCATGCATTTACAAAGCAAATGCCCATGCAAAAAAGTCAGAACTCACAGAGCATGACATAAAAGTGTGAAGATAGCTATGGATAGTTTGGAGATGAAGAGAGTAGATCTTAGTTTTATCGGTCAATATGAAGCTGAAGGTCATATTTTGAACTTAAGGTAAAAATGTTGGGGGTAGGGATCTTAATTTCATTTTATAGCAAGGGCAGATGTACTATGAATGAAAGCAGAAAATAAAAACATGTCACTGTCTGAATCATAGTTGAGAAATTGAAAGAAAGCAGCTTCGAAAACAGGTCTTGAGGAAAAATATTGTAGCAGCTAAGATAAAAGGTGTGATTAAAAGCTCTGCTGTTAGACAATAATAAAGGGCAACTTTAGAAATTCATAACTTGGAGGACTGTTAGCAAAGGTTCAGTACAGGAAGGTCATGACTGGCAAATTTGCTTGAGTCCCCTGAATAAGTTGCTGACATGGTGAACTATTGGGGAATCAGTGATATGATTTATGGGAGTTTCAGAAAACATCCAGTTCTGTGCTCCACAAAATATTGATTTGGAAAGTAAATTTTTGAAGGAGTGCTGGAATGAATTCAGACCTGACTTAGACATAGGGACCAGAGGGTGTCAGTAAAGGTAAAGAGCTCTGTATGGAAAGAGGAGGTTAAAAGTATTATGCTTTAAGTGACAGTCTGAGAGCCAGTTTTCTTTCCTGCTTGTTACAAAGCTGGTATGTTCAAAAGGACTAAATCTGATTTGCTAGAAATATAGAAAAATCTGTTCCACTGAACAGATTCAACACACTGGTAGTTTTCTGATTAGGTTAATGATAGGAATATTCATTTTAATTAATTAATGCAAGTCTTTACAAAAGACATCACAGACAGGTATTTGTTAAGAATATATATACCAAGGTATTGAACCATCTGAGGGGATTGGTTCCATGGCATTGAAGAAAAAATAGTTCTTCTGAATGATTTTGTCTTTCTGCTTGTAGCCTGCAACACAGATTTTAGTTCCTCCGACTGCACTGCATAATTTGCCACTGTTGGTCTGCTCCCTCCTTATGCTCCTGCTAAAGCTTCTGCATTGCACTTTCTTTCAGTTGTAGAAAAAACCTCAATCATTTGAAAAATTTCTTGTACTCTAAAATGCTAAATAAAATCCACCACAGTTTATACTGCATTCTTAATTCCCTGAGAATCAACGTGAAATAGACATTTGCTTGCTAATACTATATTGGTAGGTGCTTCACAGTATATTTTCTTCCTTCTGTGCATGGCTTCTCTGATGCTTTTTTCAGGGTCTGTTACACCCTGGATTACCAACTTCTTAGTGCTTTACAAGGGAAAAATACTCTTTCTGGAAGTGATGGAGTCCTTACAGATTCTTATCTCCTGAACGATTTTGATCAATAACACTCTATTAGGGGATGGGCTTGCAAATTACTAAATTGTTAAAACTTGATAAGATAAATACATTCCTATTTTGCCCAAAGATTTCAAAGACTCATAGTGTTTGTGTATGCATGTATAGATGTGTTTATACACACATATATATAGAAGAGCAATGATTTTGTGTCTTTGCAAGCTGGAATAGCAGCAACAGTAACATTTTCTAGTTAGTGGAAGGAAATGTAATCTGGTTGTTTTTATAATTAATTTCTTGGCTGATTTATGAAAATATCCCAAAGTGTGTGAACCATAAGAAAATCTGATCTTTGCTTATGTGCTCTATTCTAAAAGGAAGTTCAGGATGATTTCTCACTGTATTTCATAAAGGCAGCAAATCAATTCTAAGGTGTTGCAAGAGGATATGTAATAAGGGAAATACTATGTCAGATTCTGTATGTTGTGAATATAATAAAACATTAGAATTACCATCCATGCTACAGCTGATGTTCTTGATCACATGCTCATACTTTTTGTGTATAGTCATCCACTCAGACTAGCTCCTAAGCTTACAGAGCCATGAGGTTATGTCAGAATGATGCATGCTGTCATGTACTAGTTACACCACCATAGCTCACCTCTTTACATCTCCTTCAGGACCAAACTTACGCGTCAGTCTTGGGGAAAATTGATAACTCGTCTCCATTCCCATACCTAGAAATAGAAAACACATCAAACTCTTCCCCTCCATCAGAAACCTCTTTTGGGAATTTCCTTTTTCAGTATGCTCTTAAAGGTTTTATTGTAAATGGTGTTAAAACATGATGCTATCTTTGGAGAACCTTCAGCTGCTGAAACTGAAAGCAGACAAACTTCACAGGTAGTTCACTGCAGTTCCTGAAAGGGGTAAAGGATGACAACTTTTCACTCAGCATACAGGGACTTTGCCTTCAGCCTCCTTGTGAGTGAAAAATGGTCAGTTTTTAATAGCTAAAGATTTGCTGTATATTCAATGGGATTCCTAGGCTTCAAATTTGGTCAAGACTTAATGTACAGCTTTGTAATTGATGTAAGCATAGTATCAGGCCAGTCTTTTGGGTTTCTTCCCTTACCAAATAACATCACTTTGCAAGAATTCATGAACCCCGTTTCATTTTTGTTGGGTTTATAGTCTTCATTAAGTACACAATGGACATTACCCTGTGGCTGTGACATTCCTGCTATAGTTTGTAACCAGCCTGCTGTAGCAATGCATTCAACCAAGAGTAGTGGCTACACAGATGGGCGGGTAAATGAAAAAGATTGGTCATAGTAACAGAAGAAGCTGATCTAAAAGCATAACCTCCTTATAATACTATGTTGAGAAGACATTCAGGCACTAAACTTGAAGAGCTGTTGTTCTCGCTTAGCCATGAAGAGACATGTCCAGAAGATGTGTTTGCTGCAATGATTTCCTCAAAAATGTGACCTCAAAACTAAATGGTAAATGGTGAGGAGATTAACAGAAATTTCCTTTTCGGAAAGGTGATTTATTATTAACTGTTTAAGAACACATATGTTCTGAAAGACGACCCATTATCCCTGTTAGCTGACTCTGCAGACTTTCATATACCATCTACTCTTGGTTATTCGCAGATCTCCACATAGACCTGAAGTGTAATGAACAAAATCACACCAAAATGAGTCAACAAAGTCACAGTGTATGTTTTACCTCTTCTTCTGAGATGGTTCTCACAGAGAACATTTTCCTAAAGCTAAGTATTATAGACACTCCAAGAAATTACTCTGGACAGGCTGGAACACTTGGGTGACATCCAGTACTGTTGGTCTGACAAAGTCATTCACCTTCGTCATGTTCATATTACTACAATGTAATCAGGATTATCCATTTAACTTTACGTTTATTCTCATGATGGCTTGGGTGGGGGGTAAGATATCCAGAATGGATGAAATAGAAAATATTGACAATTTCATGAGCTGTCTTGTTCCTGTATAGGAATTTTAGTAAGCCTAGCACAAAAATACAGTTGAAGTTCTGCACACAGAAGCAAATTAGAATTCCATTCAGTTTCTTTTCCCTATGCTTACTAATTTCTTTCCCATAAGCTTTCATTGCCTGGAATATTGTACTACAGCCCTCTTTCTGGACCAAATTAATGAAAATTTGTATGTAAAGTGGCACTTTAAAAAGAGAAAACACCTCCAGGTATTGTTCTGTACCTACTACATAGGTTACTTTGATGTACAGTTCACCATTTGTATATATAAATTTTAGATTTTTCTTTTTTACTGTAATTTGTAGGTACATCTGTTTACATATATTCAAAAAAAATGAAGATGCAAGTTTAAAATGCAGTTGCCTCAACTGTCTAATTCACATTAAAAGTCTATAATAAATATTATTTAGATTAAAACTCCGATTGTCATAGAAGATTTTTCGTTTTATTAGCAATGTCTTTTATTCCATTATAAACCTTATCATCATCAGGGCAACTAGGCATGATAATCATAAATCAAGATTGTGTTGCACTGAGGGCTGTAAAGACAAAATGGTCCCTGAATCAAAGAACGTATGGCTTAACTCAAAGACTTCCTTTTTTTGCTGTTATTTCTGACCTTTGAAGAGCTTATAGCTAAGGGAAGACATCTGTGTTTCACAACCATGCTACCATGATCATGTACAGATTTCTTCAAGATCACCTCCCACACCAGAAAAAAAAGCCCGAGATACTATCTGCAACACTATGACGTGTGTAATGATCACACATAAATGCTATAAGATGTCTTGAAAATTTGTCTGAAGACAGTACCAGCAGTCCACAATTGCTTTTTACACCCCTTTTCTAAATTAACTTCTTCTACAGGTTACAAAAATCTCATGCAGATCAAAACTTATTAAAAACAAGTATATGGACTTTCACACGACATTCTTTTAAAAGTCAAGGTCTTCTTATTAAAACTTTTTATTTGTTTTGTCAATCTGAAAAATAATGAATTAAAGAAAACAAATCATTTACTCACTCTTGTACCATGACCTTATTCTTTGTTTGGCTTCTGACTTTTGCACACCTGAGGTGATACAAGGTCCTTATTTCTCAGTCTCATGCTGTGCAAGATGCTCAAAATGTTCTTACTCCCCTGTAACATATGCAGTGTCATGTATTGTTGCTGCTTACATAAAACTCAGCTCAGGGAATCTGGGAATAAAGCCATGACTTCTCTGATGTCATAAAGTCTCTTTGATGTGAGTGTGCACAGCTTTTCAACTCAAAAGTACTCAGTTGTATAGTATTTCCTCTTTCTGGACTTTGGAAGCTCTTTCTTGGACGTTGAAATAACTTCAGACTGAGGAAGACTGACTGTTACGTGTTTGAGAAGGGGCATAATTGAAAACGTATTTCAGATCAGATAAACAGGGAGAATAATTTATTAAGAGGACCATTGGCATATAAAGATAATTTAGAAAACATGATATATAGCTGAAATGTCTGCAGTCTTGTTTTCCCCCTTGCATATCACAACTGACTGATTGCTAAGATCTAAGTATTTATTTGTCTTATCAATCACTTTGTGCCTGAGTCATTCACTGATGGGCATAATCCTCTGTTTGTGACTTCAAAAGGCATCTCTGGAGGAAATTTGAATGTCATCAGCAACGAATTGAGACATTACTGAAGGCATCAGGTAGGAGGAAGATGTTTGCACAAGAAGCATATTAATCAACAACTGGAGAAAATAAGCAGCATCAAAGCAGTGCAATTCAGTTGAATTTGGATTGAATTCTTGCATATTTTCTGCAAAGTAAAAGCAACAGACTGATTGATTCCAACCATGCAAAACCCAAAGTCCTTCCCTAGAAAGCAAATACAGGCTGAGCAAATCAGGAAGATTTAATTGTGCAGGACGAGTAAAGAGTCTATGCTTAAAAGGCCATTCCTTAATTTCTGTTGCCTCTGTAAGTTTTCATTAAGTATCTGTAAATTACTATCAAGATTCCTTCTCTGTCAGTCTTTGCAAAATAGTTACTTTGAAGCAGCATGATTTTAGTTGTAAAGGAATGTATAGGAGTTTGCCAAGGATTTCTTTCAAAGCTTACAAAAATATGTTGAAATTATAAACAATATGTGCATGATTATATAGGATTACAGGATTTGTGAATGAGAATAATGTGTGAGAGAAAGAGGAATTTATCATAGCTTTTTGTTATTTTGCTTCAACAGAAAATGATTAGTAGTTTCACATGTCACATTCTGCATCAAGTAAAAGCTGGCATATGAGAAAATACAGTCAGTTGAACACTTGTTTATTGAAGATAATGTCTGTACCAAAAACTGCATGCTAGTTTCATGTATTATCTAAGATTTAAAAAAAATAGCAGGCTTTTTTCTGAGAATTGGTTTAAAGTCAAAGCAGTGTGGGTTATGAGAAACCTCTCCAAAATGTGTAATGGACATGCTTGCTCTTTGGAACCTACAGAAGAGTAACTGAGAAGCTCAGGGGATCCCAAGAATTTATCTAACAACTACCTGTAGGTGGTATAATAAGATCTGGAATATTTTGCAATGGAAAAAACAGACTGTAAATAACCATATGCAAGGCAGTGATTTTGGACTTCTTGTTATTATTTCTGGTTTATAATAGAATTGCAATGATGTAACAGCAAACAAATACAAAGGTTTACCTTTTATTGGGCCTAATCTTCTTTGAACTGGCTGAGAAAGACTTCATCCATTAACTTGAAAATAAAAATTAAACAGAAAAAAATCAGCTTCCAGCATCAAGCATAGTAAAAAGAGTTGTTTTACTTCTTTATAATATAGGGCAGATTTTAAGGTACTTAAGACATATTGGAAGAAATCCTTTTTCATTGTTTAGGAAAACAGACACTTTGGTGGGTTATGGACAGAAGGTCCTGTTGCAGGAGTGTTTTATTACTTTCTACTAATTTTTATTTTTAATTTATTAGTTACTAGTGTATAAAGATATTATTGAATTCTGTGTCTTTATTTATAATTATTTCTTCTTAGTGTAGTCTGTTTTATTGCTATTTTACTTTGATTTCCTCATCACCTGGGTTTTTCCCACATTGGCTGGCATGAAATTAGTTTTCTTAATTTGTATGCTTGGTTTGCCTTTTCTGTAATTTGTATTTTATTGCTAACCTCAGACAAAGAAGGAGATGAGGGAAGTATTGAGAACACAATCCTTCATCAGTTCCCATTGCCACATATAAAGGCAGCAAATAAATGTATTCTGTTAATGCAGTAAAGTCAGAGTCCTTGTGCCTTGAGATACATTAAAGAGACTCTCTAGCACTCCAAGAACTGCCAAATTAGATGATGTCAAGGGAAAAGAAAGAAAAAAGGAATAAGAAAAAAGCACTTTCACGTAAAATTCACACTGCATTTAACAAGCATAAGAGAAAAACACTTATCCAAAGCTGAAAGTACAGGTCACTACAGCTTGAGTTTAAGAGCCAGGCTTTCCACTGAGTGGCTACAAACACAGACCGGGTAGCACAGAAATGGTGAGAACCATGCGGTAATGAATCCCCATTTCTCTGCTTGGTGCTAAGTGAGGGGAGGAAGGGGAAAGTCCATATAAATTATTCACCTGTTATGTCACAGACTTGCACCTGCAAATGGATAATCCCTCTATTAGTGTTGTGAAGGGTCACACAGCACACGCAAAAAAACCGCTGTTTTGGGTTATTGAGTTTTTTTGTTATACTGGGTAGAAGCTGTCACCTGAGCACCATTGGGAATCAGGTATTGTGCTTATCATGCTGTCAAGTTATATTTCTCCTAAAAATACTATAGTAACCCATATGACTTGTTCTGGGTATAGAGTAGCTCTTTTATAGGGACATTTCTTCTCACTCCATGCTTTTAAAGAGTGTCTTTTTAAATATAATGAAAGCAAGCAGTTAAAATCTATTGGCCTCTAACACCTGTTGACTGCTGTTTTCATTAACAGTTTGTGCATCTCTTTCATGCCTCTTCTAGATCTCTCTCCTCATTGCCTCAATAGGGTCACATCCTTACATTTTGCCTTGCTGTAATTGTGATCAGGCTCTTGCGGCTAATCTTTACTCAGGAGGACTCAAAACCATCAAGAGATGAATTATGTTGGCATAAGCAAGTGCAGCAACACTAAATCTGGTGGAATCCTGACTTCTCATTTCAGGACAGTTTCCCCACCTTGAATTTTCCTGCAATCCTCAACCCCTACTACTCTATGAGGCACATTTTGCCACTTGCAGTGACTGAGGAATTCTAGGTTGGATTTTAAATCTGCTACCAAATGTATTCTGGCTATGCTAGTGACAAGCAGTGCTGCACAAAAATTACCCATTTTTGTTCTGTAAGTGTCCATCTGCAGCAATGATGATTTTCTGCCTAAATATTTTATTCTTCTGTGAATGTGCAAAAATATGATTTTTCCCCCTCCTGCCGGTTCTGCTGACAAGCAGAACTTTTTCATACAGCTCTATAATTAGGCTCCAGAGTCCTGTGGAGACACACAGCAGAGTGGTAGGCTTTATATTCTGCAGCACTCAAAAGTTGCAGTTCACAGACATGTGGTCTTATATCTATCCCACCTCTTTGCAAACTATAACTAGACTCTTCCATTCCCTTTGGATCTGTCCCCCTGTGTCTAACAAAAATGAGAATTTTGAGTGTTTCTAGCCCTAAACTGCAAATCAGCACTCGACCACTGTGTGAAACTTTTGACAGAATGGAGTGGAGTTTCAGGTCATCATGTAAAATACCAGCTGAGGAATCTTGCATTGCTTCAGGTAGTGCAATGAAACTATCAAACTTTATATAAAAAACATATAACTCTTACAGGTTTTCACAGAATTCTTTTCAGCATGAATGTGAATTTTTGTTGTGATTTCCATCACATTACAGTGTTCTTGATCACAAAACCCAATGATGATGTTCCTACAGAAAATATACTGTTGTAAAGAAATAGATCACTGGTAGAAGTTGTATGTGGAATATTATGTAATACTATTGTATGGCCTTCGGGAAAACCTTCCATTTTCCTTTAAGAAAACCTTCAAACCTTTTAGTGTTAAAACATGAACTTTAGAGAACGAGTCTTTGTTACTTCACGCCAAAGACAGCCGCAAACGCCAGTAAATTAGTAACATTACTTTTGCCTCCTAAAAATGGTTAACATCTGAGATTTCACAATTATTCATCTTCTCTCCAAACCATTTAGAAATATGGACTGATACGATTTTTTTAGCTTTGCATTGGTGCAGTTTGGAGAAAAAGATTTTCATGTTATAGATACTGAGAGTCGCGGCTTAATCTTTGGAACTGCTAACAGCAAGAACAACATTTCCTGTCCTTAGCTCATTTTTACAGGTTTAATTAATAATGTAGACAGTTGAGTCTGTCTGCTTGAACCAAAATAATTAGCAGAGAGTAAACAAACACTTTAGGTTTCATTTTATGAATGGTGTGGTGCCACTTTAAATATTTAACGTTTTGATCTGAGTTGGCCAATCAATTCTTGAAAAGTGCGAGGTTACGCCAACAATCCAAGCAAGAAAGCTGAGCTGTGAGAAAAGGTAGGCTCCTGTAACTGCTTCTGACCAGCAAGGGCTGCAGGAAATGACGTGCTAAAATTAATGTTATAAAAGAGGGTATGAAAAAGTAGGAGCTGTCAGGAAAGGAATGGTAAAAACTCAGAGAGGAGGGGGAGAGGATAGAAAGGCATTTAATGCAGCTCAATGACTAACTGATTAGTTTCATCTCCATGTGACATCTTACAGGAGACAAGTGTCTCATGAACATTTAAATCTCAGGTAGTGATGTATTCCTCTGTATATTCAGGGCAAGCAAAATGAAAAGATGTCCCTCTTAGTCAAATTTATTGGCTTTTCCTTCTAAATACTGATGGTCTGGGGAAGAGGAGACCCAGACCCTGCCAGCAAAGCAGTCATAGCTTATGTGTTGGGCATGCTGAAACCAGTAGTGATTGCAGCTTTGACTTGGGGAAACATATACACATGTTCTGAGCAACTTCATACACAATTTTAAACTAAGCATACACTTAACAAACCTTGACTGCATTTCAGTGAAGCAGTCTTAAGTGAAGTCCTGAATGAGTACCTTGAAGAAGGGAATGCTAATTACACTTAATCTTTACTTCATGGCATGGAATAGTACTTTTGAATTATAGACATTTTGTACTTCTATCAGAAACATTCAAAAACTTACCCCTTAATCTTAAATATGTCTTTGCTTTTGTATATTATGTCTTGTAAACCCCAATATCTCTTTTCTATTAGGTTTTATCTTTCTTATTATAAAAATCACAAAAACATTGAATATCTGATAAACACATCATAAAAATTTTAAACAATCTCTTTGATTCAGTCAAATGTAGTTCCCTTTTAACAGCATAAAATATTCAGAAAAACAGGTTCCTATTCGTTTTTCTCAAGAGACTAGATAAAGATGCAATCAGTGCCATGAATAATAGTGAAATATATCATTTTCTGGCTGGTGTAAACTCAAAAAAAAAATATCTGCAAGGTTCTTACTGTGCCCACTTCGATAAATTAGCTCTATTACTGCAGTCCATGATGAGGTGTCTGAGCTGTAAGTCAATTTTCCCTCCAACTCTTTTTGTTAATCATGATCGTACTTGGAAAGAGAGTCTTACCAGTTTTTCATATTTCACACTGAATTTCCAGGATTGACAGAAAACCCACAAAAATATTTGCTTACCTGTCATGTTTGGTATAAAAACCACTGCACAATGTTTAATGTGACTCCCTGGTGTGCCGTTGGTGTATGGTTGCTTTCTAGAGAAAGATCAAGCTTTGGTTATACTTTTCAGTAGAGCATGCTGCTTTCAACACTTTAAAGATGGTGCTGCAAGTCCCTTGCCATTTGAGTGAGAGAAGTTTCCTGGAAGTGTGCACTGGAGTGGCAGGAGGTTTTGACAGGGTTTGGATACAGCCTCTGTGGGAAACTGGCTCCATCTCATCCTCATGCCGGGGTGGGAGATTTTCATCTCTCAGTGACACCAACACAACAGCACTGAAGCATCAGATGTCTGAATCACTGTCACTACTTTTTTTTCTCTTTTGGAAACAATCAACTAATCATCACAGTCATCTAAGAAAAAGGGAGACTAACAGGAGCTTCCATATGAAGTGATTTGATTTTTTGTTTATTTATTTGTAATAATCTTTGATGACAGCGTTTGGGTGCTTCTTTGGTGATGAAAATCCAAAGATGTGTGTGAAAAAATGAATATTCTATTTTGTTTGTTTCTTTCACATTGTTTTTCTTCTCCAGATTAAAAAATGTTCTTTTGATATATTGAAAATAAAATTCCATTCCTGACTGGGATTTTGCTAGTGTTTGTCATAAAATTGAAAAATCTGTTTTTAATCCATTTCCTCTTATAACTACCACTGGTTCTGCGCAACCAAGGACCTCATTTTCACACTATATCTATTCTCCAGTCTGTAGAAACTGATGATGCAAGCATAAAGGAAAGAGTCAGTAAACTGTTCATCCTTTCTTCATGGCTTTTTCTGTGAGACAGAAAACTCTCAAACTGGCAGCAAAAAGTGGTTTGAACAAATCACTTTGTTGCCAAGGTAATAAAATACGTGTGCTTTCATAATAAGCATATTTATTGTATGTTATTTAATGTTCATGGCTGACTAAGAAAAAAAAGGTAACAGATTTTCATGGGAGATAAGGGTACGTCTTTTGGAATTGCAGTTCACAATTTTTGGATAGTTTGCAGAGCCTGTAACAGATGAGGTGTGAACCAAGGAGGGGGGAAAGGGATCTTTAGTTACCCAAGACTGCCAAGCCCAATGCCTCTGCATCCCAAGCCATTATTTCAAATGTATGTATGCATGAGTGCACAGTGAAAGGCAATGTTGGATTTTTTTTTCAGAATTTCAAGTAAAATTCAAAAAATATTGAATTGTGGTTGTCACCTGTGATTTCTGAGACATGACTGTCCTCAGTAAGGGAGAGTGACCAGCTAGGAAACAGTCAATTTTCAAGCATTCAGTCTCAACTGGGCTTTTGTTTGTCTTATTTGTAACCTCCGCTACCAGTATATAAAAATATGACTTGAACTTTTGATTAATATGTTTTTTACTTTACCATTAAGCTTGTCTAGTTTACTAGCAGCATGGGGAAATTCACAAATACAACATTTTTTTCTACTCTCCAAATACAAATAAACTAGCTTGTGCAGGCATCCTCAAGGACCTGCGTCCTGAAATACATTTATGGAAGTTAATGTTCAGAGGATATTTATAGGAAAATTGAAGTAAATCATGTCAAGTCTCATATTACCAAGGTGCTGAATAGGGGGAAAGAATTTATTTTAGTGGGGATAAAATATCTCTCGAGCCAGAGAAAGAAGATACTCCAGAGCACTATAGTAAAAAGAGTTGTTTTACTTTTGAAACCTCCATGGTTTGCAGCCTGTCCACTGTGACTCTGTGAGCGAGTGTTCCCCTTGGAACTGAAGTTTTAGGAGAGGAATTCACAGCACAGTAAATACTGATGATCTTTCTTAACTCTCATCTACCTCATTTGTCAACATGATGAATTTGTATGTGCTCAGGGTTTTCAAAGATAATGTGGCTTGCTACTGGCTCTAATGGGGACTTTTTTTTTTTTTTTAATACCACGGAATGCTGCTGTTCAGAGTAATTTTATTTCAATATGCTCATTTTTCGTGTAAACAGTGGTCTGTTGCCATTTGGTCACATACACGCTGTTTTGCTACCGAAGCTGTTCATCAAAGTGTTGACATTTCATTTTAGTGCAAATTTGGAAAACAGATATTGTTGTCGGTGGAGATTGTTGTTTTTCTTTGACTTGGGAAATGCCATATAGTGTATGTGAAAGCTCTGTGCACTTCCAGGAGTTTGTTCCCAGACAAAAATTCCCAGGCATTTTAGAAACAAAATTAGCCACTTCACCCCAACCTCCTCTCACACCAAAGTTCCACCTTCAATAATGCAGGCAGAGTTAAAACCAATTAAAGGAAGCGCTTCCTCACACAGCGTGAAGTCAGCCTGAGGAGTACAGTCACATAGTTCATAGATTTGATTTTTGAAAGGGCTGGATAATTTTATGACCAATAATAACATTTTTAGTTATGCATGCTAAGTGAAGTATAATTGGATTTCCTGCTTCATAACATCAGCTACAGGGTCACTACAGGGGCCTTAAAGGGATTTATTTACACACACCCGCATATGTTCACACCCATGCACACTTCTGCATGCAGCAATGAATTTCAGTGATGTGTACTAGGGAATTTTCTGAATCACTGTGCATAAGCCAGTAGCTGTGAATAGTTAAGGCCAAGATCTACACGAGAACAAGACCCATGTAGAGGAGCTGTAGTAATTTCAATACATGCGGAGCATGCAAAAACTGCCGGCACTTTGTCTATTTTTCGAATGGACAATGGCAAGTCTGGACTCAGTTGCAGGAGGAAAAAAATTTGTCTAAAGATCAGCTTTTAATATTCAAAAGCTTTTGGCAATATGAAAAGCGATGCAAGCCTCAGTCGGTACCCGCCAGCTGTTGGCCGTAGACACAGTCACTAAAATGTGATTGTGAGTTTCATTAGCACATCCTTCGTTCTCCTATCATGGCCATTTCAGAAATCAACAGAAACAAAAAAAAAGGGGAGCATATAATGGATGCAACTTTTACAGTACTACTTTTTTTAGTAATTCTCTAGGTGAAATTTAAAGATTGATTCAAAAATTCAGAGGATAATTGCTGCAGAGAAAGTCCAGGCCATGAGTATGACAAAGTAGCACATGAAGCCTCTTTTTATATTACTATTTTTCCTAACATGCTCTATGTTATCTACACTGGAATGTGAACCTATGGAAGAATAGGCTAATTAGTAAGGCTATTAAAGGTATCATATATCATTATCAGCACTTTTGGCTACCAGAAGAGGATCTTGAAACCTTTTCTATCACTGAGACTCAACGTAGCATAGGAGAAAGGTTAGAAACCAGCAAGAAGCTGATTAAAATCTGTATGTTCAACATGCAGATGCCTAGAATATGCCAAAGGCAAGAAGTGATGACCGGGACAAGCCCTGTATCCCACTGAGGCCACCACAGTTTGACTCAGTCATTAACAATGCATGTCACTGAATCTCCTCTTTAGAGAGTTATGTTTTTTGAATAAAAGTACAACACTCATTGTGTGTGTGCAAGAAGATAAATTTCTTTACTGGACTATCTGTAGTTTGAGCCATTCCTCAAGTGTGAGTCAGGGGTTCAGTTTCGTGAGGAGCCACAGAACAGGCAAATGCACAGGTAAGATGCCATAGCATGGTTAGTGGTCCCTGATTATGCATGAAGGAATCAGTTCCTTGCTGCTAAATGGAGATAGAGGAAGCTTCAGCTCAATGCTGGAGGAAGCTTCATTGCTCCTAAGAATTGAATCACTGAGAGGGAGTCCTCTGTTCCACTGCCAGAAATGTATCTGCTAAACAGAAAATAATGAAACAGCCAGCAGTAGATCTAAGCACTCCGACACAAACCTTAAGTTGCTATGGGCTCACAAGGTTTGATTTAGTTTACCTCCAATTCCTGTTTCATTCACTTTAAAACTAATAAGGAAAGATGTGAACTGAAGTTCATGCCTCCAACAAATTAGCCTCTTGCAGATCACCTCATCCCTCACCAGCCTGCCTACACTGTATTGTAAAGTGTGACTGTAGGTAGCACAGTCATAACTGGAAAGCTACAGCTAGAAGCATCCCCTTTTGCTTACAGTCTATCCCCCTTACACAACGGGCTATTTGTTCAGACTTTTGTAATAAACTCTAACTATACCAAGAAGCTCAAACGAATAAAGTTTACATGATATTACCTATCACAGAATGGTAAAGCTGGAAGGTACCACAGTCGGTCAACTGGTACAGACTTCAGCAAAGGTAAACTATGAACTGGATCATGCAGGCGTGTCTTGGGGTGACTTTATGATGTGTATCCCCTACCATCACTCTATGCCCAGACATGATTCCTGTGCCTTTATGTGCCTTTAAACTGAGCCCAAGAGGGGGGAGAGAAAGGAAAATGTCAGATGAACTTTTCAAAGCAGTCCATGCTTCAAGGTCACTACTTGTCTGCATTCTTCTGCGGTGGGGAGAAGAGCAGAGGAAGCACCCTTCCTGATTTTCAGCCAGTTGTGTGTTTTTTTGGCTCTGTTTCTTCTGAGAGAGAAATGGAGAGTGGATTTTCTGGGACTTTGGTTTCTTTTTTCTTCTCTTCTGGACTTGTTCAGAACACCAAAACATCAGAACCCCACGGGCCTGGAGGGGGGCCCCCATGCTGAACCAGCTCCGAGGAGGAGGAAAGAGACCACACCCACAGAAAGGCTCTAAAATCTTTCAGGTTTTCTCTCCACAGCAAGGATTTTGTCATTTAGCATTATTACTCTTTACCTGTGTGCTTGTTAAATAAATTGTTTTTATTTTCTCTTTCACACGCCTCCGAGGAATATTTCTGTCCTGAACCTGGTGGGGCAGGGGCGGCTATAACCTGCCTTCCTTTGAGGAAACATTCTTTTTGGACGTTCCCCTGAATTTGGCCCAAACCAGCACAAGGCGATACTTAAATTGTCTGAAGAGTGGTAGACAAGAAAAAGGCAGAAGTATAATTACAGAAGAGCCAAAGAGATTTTTATTACCTTAATGATAGGCTTGATATCAAGAATTATTTGACTATGATGAAACTATTAAAAGTATGTTAAACAGAAAGAAGTAGGGCAGCATGTTATTATAGCAAGGTGACTCCAGAGAAAAAAAAAAGGAAAAAAAAATCTGTTTAGTTTTATCTGGGCAAATTTCTGACTAGTTGCATTGGGAGTATTGGAGAGTCAAGGTAAAATCCCTCCCAGTTCTGTGAAAGGGTAGGGCAAAATTAGTCATTATGTAGATATTTTTTCTGGAAGAGAACAGTTCACCTCAAAGAGCATAAAAAAGAAGGATATTTGTAGGATAATACAGAGAAAATACATGAGTAGTGGGTAGAAAATTTAATATATACAGAGATAGTAATTTTGTTTGTTTTGTTGAATCCTTTTGTAGGATTCTGCCCCAGGAAGAATGTTGAGGAAAGCTGTCACCATAGTCAAAAGCCCAAACAGATTGGAATGCATATCAGGACAACCACTACAAGAAGACAAGAGGATTAGAAGGCATTTTTTATGACAGGAGTACCATGGAATTGTGTATGGTATTCCAGGCTACATGGTCTTAATTCTGTTGAATTCTATTCTGTGTAATCCAGGACTCTCTATTCTTCTTTAAAAATTTGGCCTCCAAATTAAAAGCTATATTTTACTTAATTGTTACTGAAGGCCAAAGATAAAGCAGAGCATCTGGAATGGTATTATGCAGATTCAAACAAGCCCATGGGTTTTCATTCTATTTTAATTTCTGGAAAGGCATCATTTAAAAAGGAAGGACGAGAGTGAAAAAACAACAACGTAGAAAAGGCAACAGAGTAATCTAATTACTTTATGTTCCTTCAATTATACATATATATAGTTTTTAGATGTTATATATATATAAACTATATACTAGTTTATGCCATCCAACATTTTCATTTAAGAGAACTGTCAACAGGGAAGTGGGTTGTATGTGTGTGTGTGTACTGGGTGTCATTGTAGCAGTGTCATTTTCTGTCTACTGGTGGTCCAGAAGATGATGGCAAATGTGTTATGGAAGGGTTCTGCAACTCGTCCCAAATGAAAGAGGAACAGTGCCTCTTTTGGAGACTTTCCTGAATGCTTGCTTTCCTTCCTTCATTGTTTTACTATTTTAGCACTCCAAAACAAAAGTAATTTCCAGTAAAAAATATAGGTTTGTCCTTTGTGTATGGAAAGCATAATTAAATTACTGATGCTTTAAAAGATGGAGTCTAGATCCTGTTAAGCAGATTTTTATTTGTATTGATGAATTCATTTGACATCTGCTTACTACTTAAAATATTGCTGCTATCATCTAATGACCAGACATTCTGGCTCCATTCACTGGAAGTGTCATTCAATAGCTGCTCTTTAGCGCCAAATGTTGCATTACACAGAACGATGGAGTATTATGAATTTAATATATTTTAATTATTTTTCTAATGTCATGATTGAGCATTATGAAGCAGGTGTTCTAGTAAGAGTCAAACACAATGCATTATCTGCAAAGCAATTTTATTAAAACAGTTAGAAATGTGTGTATCTGAAGTGTCTGAAAGCTTTAAAATTCATGTAGGGATATTATCCTCTGCCCAGTCATTTCCTTTGAATACAAATACATGCAAATTTTCATTTCCTTACACACAAGAATTTTTCAAGAGAAGATGAGTGTTCCTTCAGTTTTTCCATTTAATTTGCAAACACACTACTTTAGCATTCTCTCTGTTTCGCATTCTATTTCTGAATGTTTAAAAAAAATATCCTATAAGGCAATGGAAACACTGCCAGGAGTTGGACTGACATAAAACACCACATCTTGCTGGACACTACATTATTTTTATGAGGTGCTGGGTACATTCACTATGCACTGATTCCACAGTAAATGGATTGGACTGCAAATAAACTTGCAGTTTTGGATTAAGAAGAAAGATGCTCAATAGGAGTAACAGCAATAAATGACTCTTTAAATATGGGGTCCACTAACTGAGTTACTCACTAAGTAACACTATTTGATTTGGGAGATTTAGTTGTTCTTTGCAGCAGTGTAAAAACATTCCCCTTGGACTTTTGCTCAGAAATGACTGACATTATATTTCAGGGAAGAAGGAGAGAAAATTACAACAGCCCTACCCTTGAATCAAGGTCAAAGGCCTTCTTCTTTAGAGTGCACACACATAGTGAAATGTTGGGGTGGGAGGGAAGGAGGAACTTGGACGGGGTGGGAAAGTGGATGGTGATTCTCTAATAATGGTGCTGTCAGAGAGCTGGGGGAGAAGGTGAGAGACCTGAAGAGTGACAAAAGGCTTGTTTGCATATGCCCTTGTTTTGAGTAGGTGGTTTCAAAAATTTACCTTCAGCACTGCCATCACAAAATCGCTAGGTAGACCATGGGACATAGCACCACACTTTGCACAACTATTGTGATGACAAAGGACAGCAAACAAAGTAAAAATATCCATTTGTTCTAAATCAAGTGGTAACATTAAGGTAAATTATATAAATTGTTGCAGGAAATGGGAGGTATATATATTTTTATTGAATTTACATGGGATTACTTTATAAAAAAAATAAATTCTGAAATGTTTAAGGGTATTGGGTGAGAGTATATAGCTATGCTCCAAAACCCAAATCCAGATACTGAATATAAGTGGCTTTCAGAAAGGCTAAGCTGCCAGTGGCTCCCTTTGTCTTTCTGCAGTGGCAGATGATGTCTTTCTGCTTTATGTTTTAAATAGGATTAGCTGATACAGCATAAAATAATACACTTCTGAAAATCTAACTAATTTTTTTACATCTTACTCCAGTATTTTGTTTGACCTACAGCATAAAAGGGGGTGCTATGTCCCAGCATGTGTCCTTCCCCTAAATTTTATTTCTAAAATACAGGCAGACAAGAGACTGAAGGAAAGCTAATGGTCAATTATGCTGGGGAAGATCAGGGAAATATTTACTCTACCCAAATGTAGGCAATTACTATGTCAGTTTTGATATTTCAGCACATCACCTATAGTAATTTTTGAAGAAATACAGTCCATTCTAGATGTCTTGTTTTCATCTCTTTTCAGTTGGTGTTTCCATTTAACACTTCATACACACGTAGTAACCCCCAGCATCTGTATGTACTTTGAAGCTGTCTCCATCAACCCACTTATTTGATCCCACCTTCAGAAAGAACTTTCTTTATGCTAATTATTGATGAATTAGGAGGGGAATTTATACTTACATAGCAGATCATTTCCCAGCAGCCCTGGCTAACTGGAGAGGTCCCAGGTGAGTGGAGGCTAGCCAGTATGACGCCCATCTATATGAATGGCAGAAGGAGGATTTGGGGAACTATAGCCCTGTCAGTCTGACCTTGGTTCTGGGGAATGACATGGAGCAGATCATCTTGAATGCAATCACACAGGACATGCAGGACAACCAGGGGATTGGGCCCAGCCAGCATAGGTTTGTGAAAGGCAGGTGACCAACCTGATCTCCTTCTACGACAAGCTGACCTGCTTAGTAGATGAAGGGAAGGCTCTGATTATTGTCTACCTGGACTTTAATAAAGCCTTTGACACCATTTCCCACAGCATTCTCCTGAAGAAATTGGCTGCTTATGGCTTGGACAGGGATACCCTTTGTTGGGCAGAAAACTCTCTGGACAGCCAGGCTGAGAGTGGTGGTGACTGGAGTTACACCCAGCTGGGGACCAGTCACAACTGATGTTTTCCAGGGCTCAGTATTGGAGCCAATCCTGTTTAATATCTTTAACGACTTAAATGAGGACACTGAGTGAGCTCTCAGTTTGCAGATGACACCAAGCTGGGTAGAAGTATTGATCTTCTGGAGGGATGGGAGCTTCTACCGAGGGATCTGGACAAACTGGATTGATGGACCAAAGCCAGTTGTATGAGGTTCAGCAAGACCAAGTGCCAGGTTCTGCACTTGGGTCACAACAACCCCAGGCTGCACTACAGGCTGGGGGCAGGGGCTGGCAAAGCTGCCCAGTGGAAGGGAACCTGGAGGTGCTGGTTGACAGCAGGTGAACATGAGCCAGCTGTGCCCAGGTGATCAAGAAGGCCAATGGCATCCTGGCCTGAGTCAGCAATGGTGTGGCCAGCAGGACCAGGGTGGTGATTGTGCCCCTGTACTCAGCACTGTGAGGCCACAGCTCCAATCCTGTGTTCAGTTCTGGGCCCCTCACTGCAAGAAAGGCATTGAGGGGCTGGAGCGTGTCCAGAGAAGGGCAACGGAGCTGGGGAAGGGTCTGGAGCACAAGTCCTGTGAGGAGCAGCTGAGGGAGCTGGGGGTGTTTAGCCTGGAGAAAAGGAGGCTCAAGGGGACCGTATCTCTACAACTGCCTGAAAGGAGGCTGTAGCTGCAGGGAGGTCGGTCTCTTCTCCCAGGTAGCAAGTGGTAGGACAGGAGAAAAAGGCTTCAAGTGGCACCAGGGCATATTTAGATTGGATGTTAGGAAAAATTTCTTCCCTAAAAGGATTGAACCAGACTGCCCAGGGAAGTGGCTGAGTCACCATCCCTGGAGGTATTTAAAAGACTTGTAGATGTGATTCTCAGGAACATGATTTAGTGATGGACTTGGCAGTGCTGGGATAGTGGTTGAACTTGAGGATCTTAGGGTCTTTTCCAACATAATCAATTTTATGATTCTATGATCTGTGAAAAGTAATTGCACTGGACTTTTCACAATCTATCCTTCTATCCAAGGAGGTTTTGCTAACAAAGGAAAATACAGAAAATGCTTTGCTCTAAGTCAGAATAAATACTTTTTAGGAATTCTGTGGCCATTCCTTGTATTCTCAAGTAGAGAATTTTAAAAAATTTTTTAATTAATTTTCCAGTGTTAGAGTGGAAATGCAGCAAGGGAAAATGCAACACTCTACACTGTCCAAGGAGAGATAGAGTCTACAAGGCAGTTGCAGTGGGAATTGTAAAGCCTCTGAGTCTTAGCCTCACTGTCTGCAAAACAGATGTGATAGTTATCCATCTTTAAAATCTCCAGTGTCTACATCTCAAGGAAAGTTTGTATTAATGAGCCTGAGCTGGTGATATTTAAATGCAGGTAGAGTCACATCACCTGCTTTCTCTGACAAGCCTAGTGAGGTGAACACTGAGATGGACACCGTGGGCTCACTGAACTCAGTAGAAACACTCCCAATGTGTTAATTAGGCTTTAATTCAAGAAATTAGCATGTGCTACATTTTAAAAATTGGCAGTAACACTGCTTTCTATTCATGAATTCATGTCGAGTGTTGTTTTGTCAAGGCAGTGCAGTGTTTTGTTTACAGATCAATTTTCTCAAAAGCAGTAAAAAGTGTTTGACAAAAGATAATGTTCTGGTTAAAGGTGGTAAACCTTTTTCAACATGTTGTTCACTGTATTTCTTTTGAAATTTTATTGCATGGATTTCTGTGTTGTCTCTAAAGGTTTGAAATCACTATTTGAAATGAAAATATGACTAATTTTTTTTGTCTCTTGTTGTATTTGATTTTGTATTTTACATTTTCAAGTGATTACTTCAACAGTGAAAATCTTCCTAACAGAAATTGAATATGTTCTGAGATAGTAGCAGAGAAAGTACTCCTGTAAGCAAACAAAAGGCAAATGAAAGATTTCATGTCTTACTAAACTAAGTGAAAACTTTTTTTTACTTTAAAAATGTTTTCTTTAATAAGCACCCAGTGATTTATTACTTAAAAGTAAATTAAAAGGTTTAGAAAAAGGAAATGTCACCTTTAAGTGCTCAAAAAGCAGATTTTGATTCCCAATTTACTTAACATATGGAGCAGAATGAAATCAGCATCATATTTAAAATTTCAGATTTAGATTTTTAAGAGGCATATTTAGGAAGAAGTTCTGTACAGGTTTGAATTGTGTGTATATACATACATATACACGTAGTGGTTTAGCTTACATACACATGTAAAAACTCACTCTTTATTTTTACTTACAATGCCAGGCTCATGGATGACACAGGAATGAACTGCCATATCTATAATTCAGCAGCATAATAAAATCATGCATGTAACGTAATTTCCAGAATAACCCTCTTCAAGTCTTTCATTTTGCCCAAAGCATTTTACAGTCAATGCACAGCCACAGCTTGTACTCCCTAAGAGTGATACTGTTTATACTGGTTCAGAGATTGAATGGAAGATGACCTAAACTACAAGAGGGACCAGATGTTGCAATGAGTTCTACATATATCATTTGTATTGCAGTCATATGTATTCAGATCTATTAGCTTGATCTGGATTTCAGAATCATGACTATGGCTCTGATATTTGGACAAAGGCCTAATTCAGTGTCTGAGCCATCATCTGGTGTAAGTCTTCCACTAATGTTGAAACTTGCATAGTGTTAACCACCAGACATTATTTTTGCAACTTTATAACATCTCTTATTTCTTCGAATACCTCAATAAATCACAATTTCAATTACATTTTCTCAGATTTTGAACTGAGAAACAAGTTATTGCATCTTGAAAATATTTTGCGTCACAGTTAAGGATTTGAGTTTTATTATTTTTCTTTGTTGACTAAAGAAGTAAGCATTACCTTTCTCAAGCATTAATACTAAAGCTTCGAAGGCTTTTAGTAGATCAACTTCTTTAATGAGAGAACATAAAGTTGCTCATGCTCAGAAATATCTTTTCCTTTGTTAAATAATAATCAGCTATTTTCAATACTTCTATAATATACCAGTGCCTTTTTAGTTACTAAGAGTTTTAAGACTTCAGTACAATTTACCTTTCAGACAGTTCCATTTTTATAGGACATTCTTCATTTGCCTTTAAGAAGAGGAGGAGAGATGATCACATAACTTACACCAAAGTCATCAAAATAATCATGCTTAAAATAGATTACAAAACTTAATAGGTAAATATTTCTAAGTGTTCATCAATGCAGAATTATAAAAGAGAGAAATACACATACACTCAGGAATTAATTAATTACTTCTTCCTTATAAAACTCTATGAATTCTGTAGCTTAATTCAAATTTAGAGTAGCAATTGAGAGAAGCAATTAAAGAAATCTGTATGAAAATACATGTACAGTATGCAAAAGGCCTCCTAACTATATTAAAACCTTCTTCCATGACAAGCTTTGCAACAAAACCACACTGACTTCAGCTAAGGACCTAAAACAATAAAGGTGAACACTGACAACAATTTTGAAGAATACTGACAGTTTTGCAATTCAGAAGCCTTCGCCTGTGTGCAGTGTTTTCCACTTGTGTTGCTCTTTCAACATTGCAGCTATACACACATGGAAAAGTGAATACTATCAATTGTTCAATACTGGTAGTTTCCCTTTAAAAGCTCTAATACCTTTTCCTATAGTCTAGCTGTAGTATTTATTTATGCATATTTAATCACTGTGAATGTTGATAAAAAACAAACAACAAAGCAGGTAACATTTGAAGAATGTCTCTTTTTTGCCTGTATTTAGTTTATGTTAAAGTACTGTCTGTGCATCCTTGGCAATCATAGCCATCTTCAGCTGGGAATCTTTTTCTATTTCAAATGTTTAGCCCAGCGTTTCTAAACAGTTTCTGCTATCTCTCTCCCCTTAAATCAGAGAAAACACTGCAAGCCCGAGAAAACACCAGGTAGATGATGGTTCCCTTCCTAGATGGATTTTCTTCCTCTGGTAGGTTTTTTGCATTGCCTGTTCTGCTTCCAACTGATGTGGTAAGACTCCAAAGAATAAAAAGCAGATCTTAACTTTTCTGAAGAATAAAGATCCTCAAATTTTTCCTGTACTAAGAAGTAGAATTGATGAAATGTATGTTCAAGGATATTTATTGACTGCTATGTTACAGAGCAGACAATATCATTCAGTCTTACTTTCCCTTAAATGCTGAAGGCAGTTCTAAACAAATGGTATAAATTAAACCAGTAATGAATGAAATCTACATTATATTAAAAATTAGATTGTTGGTTCTTAAAGCTCTTGTCCTCAGTTTCTCCCAATTTGTTTTTTTCCTAATCAATTTTGGATGACCAATACCTTGTTTTAAAGTCTTTTAAATGGCACGGTGATGAGTCTTTGCAAAAAGTGGCTTAGGTAATCTAAATGTTACGTTACATCATGACAGATACATGCTTACAGTAACTGCTTACTTTGTGTCCTGTACATGGAAAGACTGTGAATCTCAGAAATAAAGTACTATGTAATGAATTAGCTCCAGTGATAACTACCCTTTTTATTATACAACAGAGTAAACAGCCATTAATTTAAAACACATAAATTGGAAATCTGAGAACCATATCACTCGCTGAAGTGGGATGTATTCCTACAGAATGTGATTACTTCCATAATTCTTGAATATATAAGAATTGCTGTGAAACAGAACAGTCAGACATTCCCACTAAGAGGCATCTACTTCTACCTCATTAAAGGAAGAAAGAATCTGTGGTCATGGGAAGAAACTACAAGTTGTTCCATTTCTAAATTAAAACCTGAAATAGTTTGAGGATAATGAGAATAAAGGTTTGAAAACTTACTACTTCCAACAAGAAATAGCATATTCAGCACGTGTTTGAAGGGGTTTAAAGATACGATAAACCCCTGTATAGCTTAAAAACTGTTGCAATTGGCCTCTGAAAAGTGAACATGCTTTTAATTGAGGGTGCTTTTTAAGAAAGGAAAGAAAGCAAACACCAAAGGCATTGAAACATGATTCAGTATGTCTTAGAAGGATATATGCACTGAAAGTTATTATGCATTTAAAGAGATACTCCATTTTTCAGTTCTTGAGGGTTATTCCAGAGCTTATGCTTTGGTTATCAGTAGCTACCAGAGGGTGTTTATGACATTAGATGCTAATTGGCTGAACACAGAGGAATTCCAGGGAACACAACTCTAAAATCTCCTTTCTTAAACTGTTTTCAGAGCAACTGCCCACTATCGGGGTTCTGAGCTGCCCTCTGCAGACCTCTGGGGTGCTTCTTTCCTTTAGTTGCCTTATCTATGAATTTTAGGATCCTGATTTAGGAAGTCAGGATTGTGCAATGGGAAAGAAACATCTCTCTTTTATAGACTAGGATATCTAACTTAGGCAGTTTGTGTATGATACTGAAAAGTTTCCTGTATAGGTTTTCATTAATTTTCAGAAAGGCAGTACACTTGCAAAGATTTACTAAGTAGGAATTTTTCCCTTTTCAGAACTACAGCTTTACAAAACTCTTTTCCGTATTACTGGTTAATATTTTATATATGTTTTTTCCCTTTAAATTTATGAGCATAGATCACCACAAGGTATATACTAGTAAGACAAAATAAAGCAAATGAAGTTATATAACCAATGTACTGTGTAGAGAAAGTCACCTTTGTTAAATTTTACTGTAGAGTTTTGAATATACTGAAAAAAAAGACAATACCATTTGATGAGACATAATGCACATTAGGCAAGCTCTTTGACCAGTCAGTTTTGTTAATGTGACTTGATAGCTTGGATTTGCACACTGAAGGATTCAGCTTCAGTCTTGGACTATCTGTGATGCCTCTCCTGGTTTTTCTCTTACTCTACTCCTTCAGTATGCAATGCCATGCTTTAATCTAAATTCAGTATTTGGTAATGACCAGAATATAACAGAGATTCAGTGAAGATCAATATCAGACACTCTAGGATGCACATAGTCCCCTGCTAACGCCTTACTTTTCTAGTCCCAGGTCCTGACTGGGGGCTGTCCCGAAGATCTCTCCATCTCAGCTCACTGTTAGGGCCTCTGCAATTCCTGCCCTAAAGCTCTCTCCTTTCAAATTTACTGCAAGGGTCTGAATGTATTTTGCCCTCAGGCTCTATTCTTTCAGACTGATCATCAGAGTTTGAATGAATGTTGCCTCTGGGTTGTCTCTTTTCTGTTGCCATTTCTGAGTTGGAGCTCTTGCTGCCCTCAGATTTTCATCTTTCAATTTCAGTATGTGGGTTTAAAGACCCACTGGTTATAAAAGACTTTCCATTTTAATATTTTCTTGTGTCATGCTTCAGTTAGATGTAGTTGCATTGTTCTTATTGATGATGCCTCCCTTTAACATTTCTCAATATTCACTGAGTTGCTTTGCAATAAAATAAAGGATTTTTATATTGTCTCCACCTCTGCTTTCACTCTGTGTTGTAATACAGTGAGAACCTTAATTAATTATTTATTTAAGAATTTTTTGAAATCACTTGCAAGTTTTGCTTTTATTTGAACATGAAAACGGTCATCAGTTTATCTCATTGATAACGGAGTGTAAAAGTCAATATGGACACATGCAGCCTTTCCAGGAGAATTTTTTGTTTGTTTTCCCCCAGAAGTAATTTACATGTCTGAGTGCTTGAAGCTCAAATTGTAAAGATATTTGTCTTTGTTCTCCTTAACAAAGACTTGCTACTTAGGTTTGAGTGTGGGTATTTAACATCGGAGGTTATTTAACTCCGCCCCGACACCTTTTACAAGAAGCTCACTGAAAATGTTGAATGAGTTTCAATGGACAGGGGCTTCTAAGGGACAGATTTATCAAGTCAGTAAAAATGTTAATAGGATTCTAAACTGATTTATAGAAATGCTCATTTATCACCTGCATAAGTTTGTTTTTTCAAGCTGAGGTTCATTAGCTGTAAGCAGCGCATGAATCAGGATGCAAACATGGCTCAGAGCATGAGTTTTGATTATTATTATTCAAGATGGATAAATCCATATTTTGTGTGCCAAACACAGAAGCTCTTTTGGACTGTTTCTTTTTAGGTTGGGTTGGGTTTTTTAAAAAATCTAGTGATAGCTTCCCACAACAGGAGGCAACTTCCGGGGGTGTGCTTAGCCATCTCCAGAACCCACTTCATTCCGTTCCCCTCTACATGTTTGACATAGTGAAAACTCAAACTCTTTAAATCTAGAACTACATTCACATCTGCCTTACAGTAACAGAAATGTCATTTCTTATGGGTTTAAGATCACTTGCAACAGCCCTTTGGTGTATTAATTATTAATTGGAGTCTGTTGTCTTTATTTCCCTTTATTTGTCATATTTCATTGAAATAAGGAAGAGCCAGGCTTTTAACTTCTTGTTCTGTTTAAAAAAAAAAAGAAAAAAATAACCTAAACTTGCTAGATTTATTATTCATATTTGTTAAATTTTACTGTAGGTTGTTTGAAAAGGTCATGGGTTGAGGGCATTTAAGAACCTAAGAGTTTTGACAAATAAGTAGTTCCCAGACAGTAAGTAGTTATTATACATGATGTGTTTCACAGCAAGTTTCCATGGAAATATGATTTGTATTACCCATTAAAAAATCAGAGTCATTGCTCTTTTATCAAGGTAAGCTACATCACATTACCTCACATATTGTATGGGATGATATAGGAGAGGAAAGGCACTTGGAAAATAACATTGAGGAGCTGAAATCTAATTATTTGTTACCTTACAGTAATCTGCAAAAGTATCTTTTAATTCTCGAAAATTGAATGTAGACTCCAAGTCATGAATGTGTAGAAGGAAATTCCAATGTCTTGTTTATCTTCATTTTCAACAGAAGTGAATAGTGCAAGGCTAAGGGGAAAAAAAAACCAACAAACTTGAGGTATTCCTGAAATAAATAAATAAATTAGGGTTTTTTTGCTGACATATGTTAAGCATGTGATGTGATTTCTCTGATTGATTACACAGCAAAATGCATAGTTATTTTTTCCAAAAATATGTTCTGTGAGACATCTTGTGCAATGAGGTCATATGAATCACTTCCTAATTAAAGTAAGACTTCTCTTTTAAACTATTATTAATCCCATTTAGAAGAACAACTAGTGTGCATTCAGCAGCATAGTGTCACCAGTATATGAGCTGATAAATGTGAAAAGATTTTTACTATTTGTTTTGTAGGTAAGCCAATTTTACAAAAAGTGTTTGAAAAATAGTATGTCTGAAATGTTAATAGGTCTTTGAAAATTCTATTTGTCTTGTTCATGATCTGGGATTTGAGAATTCAATGTGTTTAACCTTTATTCATTATTTGTCCACACCAGGGTATTTGTTAGGTTTATGTGTTGGGCTAAGCTGTGTCTTTACAGAAGTCTCTTTTGTGATATTCCTTGAAAATACCTCAATGACTGATACCTCCAGGCTTTGACCTCTCATTAAAACCTCAGACCATTGTGCTTGTTTGTGGTATTTTCTGTCTTGCAGGTAATTTTGTCTTAATGATCTCTATTCTGTCTTTTTATCCAACCTTTTTAATTCAAACTCCTCCTTTATTTATATTCAGTCGTTGCTAATAGAAAGAATACTATTTCAAAATATTCTCTTGGACTCACTGTAAATTTTGAGCATCTGATGTGGATTACCATGGAACCTCTGTTTATCTATTTGCCATGGTTTAGGAATGGTACTCTCCAATTAATTACACCCACTAAAAAAGCCATGTGCCACTTTCCCTTCCTGCCCCCTTCAATTGGAATCACAAAAAGCAAAGATTACAGATGGAGATAAGAAAAATTTACTGGAAACAGCAATAAGGTAAGCAAGCAAACAGTAACCGCAACAATATTAATAACAAAATGCATAAGAAAAAGAAACTATTTACACAGAAAGCCCCTGACAGTAAATAAATACTGGACAACTCCATCTGCCAGGTTTTATCAACTGGAAGGAACCCATCTCCCCAGAAGGGACAGAGAGAGTCCCTTCCCACCACCCCTGGCAATGACATGAGGTGCTATAGAATAGCATCCAGGCCCTGCACATGCCCCCTCCTGGCTTCTGCAGAAAAATTAATCCCATCCTGGCCGGAACCAGGACATTATCAGAGAACAGATACAATGGACCAAACTACTCTGACGTAATATACCTTTATTTACAGACAAGATTAGATTTGATTTTACTTTGTCTATTATACTGAGGAAATACTATGTTAGGACACCGGATTAAAAATTATTTTAGGTTACTTTCTCAAGATAAGTGCTTCTTTGTGTTACAGTGCAACTATCTCATTCTATGGGCAGATCTTTATTTGATGAAAAGCAACACAACTCTACTGAAGAAAATGAAAATAAATTTTGCTAACAATTAGACAGCAAAATTTTCCACATCAACCTTTCTTTAATGAATAAGAAAGAGCAGTTGGACGAAGGCACAACTAAAGAAATGTATTATAGAATATACACAAAATCAGAGTAATCAAATAAAAGAAGAAAAAATTTATCCCACTAGAGTTAATGTCCCTCAACACTGCTAAATCTACTGCTAAAATCCGTGCATATCACTGCAGAGAAACTACATTACTTTGTATGGAAGCAATACATACAGCTTTTGACACAACAGATTATAATTAATGCATGCAATTATTATTTATTTTTATAGTTGTAACTACAACAGTAATATAATCTTTGATATTTTATCGTTATTTATATATGGTGCACTTAAGGGTACCCTGTTAACAAATGGTATGAGATTCAATGTGTGGAACAAAAAGGTGATGATATAACTTTAACTAAGTTCTTAATATACATTTCTCCAATAAGTATTCTTCAAATAGTTATTTTCTTGGTGCATAAACTTACAAAGATGACAATCAAAGCCGGTCAATAGCAACAATGTATTCTCTTCTAATCTATTACTTACTGTTACTTTACACTTCTGAAAAATGATCCTTTTGACGCTTTTTATCACTTAGTTTCAGTCTTAGGATAAAGTAGAATAAATTTGAAAATGCTGCCTTTGTAGATTTCTTTGAAACACGTGGGTAGGTTCGCCCATTGTAATGAATTACAAAGTCTCAAACAATAACATGGCTACACAACCCAGTAAAGAAATAGGTGGGTATTTAATATGTATCTCAGAAAGATGATTTTGGGTTTTTTTTAATATTAGAATTTCTTTCTAGTAATGCCATATGATTCCACCCTACTTCGTTCTTTGTAAATAGCTGGTTATTTACACTTATAAATTTAATTTAAATTATAATAGAACACAACTTATTGCACTCAGAAACAGGATAGTATGTTTACTTGTTAACTTCTGCACCATCTATAGGCAGAAACACTGTCTCTAGGCAGAAATATCAATTTTATTTTCCACAGAAGTGACCTTTCTTTAGGAATAGGCACTGGAAAAAACTATAAACGCTTCTCTAACAAAGGCAGCTGGAGTTAAATATATTCGATTTTGGTTACACGTGACATAATCACTGAGACACGGGAGTGAACTTCTGCACTGTAAGTAAGTGATATAAAAAATAAATGCACTGTTTTACAATACTTTATAAGGAAGCAGCAGTCTTTCAAAGGTTTAGTACAACACAACTCATATGCCTTACAGTTGCGAATGCTAAGATGATAAAGTAATACAAAACTGAGCGCAAAACAAGTCCTGATCTAAAAGGTTATTTAGTTCTGGCCTTTTGTTGCATGAGATCAAAATATAAAGCTCAAGTGATAAGCAAATGGACTCAAAACTCACTGGTCTACTTTGTTTGAAAGTGGCACTGATTTCTCCACATAGCACTTCTGTTTGGTCCAACACCTGTAAGCAAGATAAGCTGTTTATTTTTGTCCTTTTTGCAAATATCCAACAGGTTCCTTGCCATGTGAATATCAAATATTTCTGTTATATAGTTATGTATCTACAGAAGAAGAAAATCTAGCAAAAGAAGACATGTTCATTGTGGATGTTTGCATCTAGGGTAGTTTCCCTAGACTTGTCTTGCATATATTTCTAGACCATCATCCGTCTCACTTTAAGGCAGATTGTGAAGCCAAATTAGATGGATTGTGTTCTAAAAGTGACTGTTTTTTGTTCTCTTCTTTAGAAAGGGAGCCTAGTCTTACCTGCAAGGATATAAATGAATAGAGTGAAAAGTGTGCAGTTAGGTGAGATGAATATCCACCTTACTTGGGTGAAGTTCTTATTAAAAAATTTTTTTAGCTATAAATACTCATCAATGTAAATTAGAATAACACTATTGACCAGAATAAAGCAAGACAGTTGGTTATACAAGGAAGAGAAGCTATGATTTTTCTCCAAAATACAGAAATTTTCCCAATCCTGAGATGATCCTAGACAAATAAGTTTAAAGACATGGGCATTATTATACATTTTACCATACACTCTTTTAAAACAGAAATTTGAATTATTAGGAAGTACAAGCATACTTACTAAGAGTAGGAATGAGCTGGCATTGAGCTAAGCTTTTGACCAGACTGTTCTCCTTTTGACCTGAGCAGGAGACTGTAGAAGAGAAGGAAAGGATTTCTATTGTGTTCACTAACTTGAACTGATACTCTCATTTCTGTGTAGAGTGAACACTGCCATCCTCAGAGGGCAGACTTGCAACACTTTGCATATTAAATAACCCAGGCATGATTCTTCCCTTTTGAAAAGGTGTCTAAAACTTTTTTCCACTGCTATGACTTTGTCATCTGCAAAACAGACCATTTCTTTTTTTTTGGTCATTTACCTCCTTCTACCATACCATTTTATGTTGTAGTGCCTCTGGGAGAAGGGCTTTGCCACCTTAGTCTTACTACACTGTAATTTATCTTTTGAGGTAGTGGTCCCTATAAAATTAAAACCTGTTTTTGAACTAGATTTAAAAAATGCTTATCTTCTGAAAATATTGAGGACTAAAGAAACTACTTGAGTGCCAACCTGGAATGATTAATCATAACAAAACACATGAAGAAAAATAAATTTTTTAAATTATCAGAACTTTCATACCTTATATTTTTCATTCAGCTGTAATAGAAAATATTATGGCTAAATCTTTTAGAATGTGCTTTACTAAACATGGGTTTTTAAACAAAAACCCAAAATTCTGAACCAAGAAAACAAATTATTATCAGTAAAATTAAAAAAATACTCTTCTGGGACCGCTTTTTAAAATGAATTTTTCAAGGCATTTTATTAATGCCTCATCACAAATGTGTGTTTGAGGTTTTTTTCATATTTTATAAGTGTTTTTCAGGAAAAAAAAAATAATTAAATTAAATTTTAGATAGCAAGAGTAATAAAATAGTTGACCATAGTAGGATTACCTAGGATTTGTATATCACTGGATACTGATATTAGACTGGCATAATGACCTTTTGTTATATTATCCTGCCTATCTTACTATGAAGTTTCCTCCAACAATTTCCTTTCTATGACTGTTTTAATGGTCTTTTATCTGTGCAAGTGACAGAAGCACCACTTTTTCCCATTTATTCTAGTCAAAACTTTTCTTCATGAGAAGCACTTCAAGATTCTCTTACAGTAAATATAGCATCATAGGCAACTTACCATTCAAAAATATGATATTTAGTAATGTCATGCTGAAATGTGCACACCCCAAAACTATCTGCTTTGATTAGATATCCCTTCAGGTACTTAGAGTTAATGTTTGACAGTTCCAGATTATGAATAATTCACATTCTTATCAGCATCTCCAAAAATACATGTATAAAATGAAGAGATTTGTTTTAACTTTCTCTTAAAGTTTTATGAAAATCCCTCTTTCTTTGTAGCAACTGAACGAGCTCTAAAATATGTATATGCACATAGTTACATTTTTTTTTACTTACATGTATGCATATATATTTATAATAAAAAGAAGAAAGTTATGGTTGTCTTTACCAGATGATGCAGTCTTTGAGAAGATATTTGTACAACATGCTTGAAATAATGTTCATATTTTAAAATGTTAATATGCATTCTTTGCAGATCAGAAAAAAATTTCCATATTTGACTACTCATCTACTCTGATACAAGTTTTCAGTGAATGATCAGCAACTGTTTGATACCTGTTGATACAACTGGAAAGAAAAACACTACATTTTTGTATGTACTGTTGAAGTCTTAATGAGTCAGGCAGCATAAAAGCAACAAAAGATTAAGATCTGCCAGGAGGAAAATAATGCTACCATTTATTTTTTACTCAACACAAACAAGGTTTTTAATATTTTATATAGTTTCTGTAAGTAAACCTAAAATTTTTTGTTATTCAACACCTGTCTGGTTTAGACACCAGAAGAAAATGAGCAAATGCTCTCATCTCTGTGTGGCATAGGATGGATACACCTCATGACTGTTCCTAAAATCCTAGAATTGTTGGAATTCAGCCAGTTCACTGCTCCATCATTGCTAATAGACATTCTGTCATTGTCATACCTTATCTCACCATGCTCAGAGCTGTTGATCTCTCAGAAACATATTTCAGCAGTAAATTATTCGGCAAGCAGAGAGAAATATAGAAAGCTTTTTATATGCTCAGAACAGGGTGTTAGATATGCAGAAAAGCTAATATGCTTTTTTCTGGTAGCATCTGAACTTAACTCCCCCTTTCTATGGGCTATGCAGCCCTGTCACTCTTCCTATGTATATGCTGAGAGACAAAAAACCTGACCATACCCTTAACTTCTCTACAAATCACTGCTGAGTTTTGTCTGGATTGTAGCTGGCCCAGAGGCTGAGGATGTGTCTGCAGCAGCATTTTAATTCAAAAATAGAGTGTACATTTTAACTGAATCTCCTTATCATTCCGCTTAACTCTGCTTTGAGTCACACCCCGGATCAGGTTTGGAGAGTATGAACTAGATTCCTGTTGGATGAACTACACTTGAGTGTCGGTGGCACATTTAATGCAGTGTAACAGTTAGTAGGCATTCATGAATACAAACTTCCTTCCGTAGTAGAAACCTAATTTATAAGAAGTTTTTAAAATTTTTCTCAAGCTGTGATTCGTAATGGAGAGGGCAATGCAAGAGCTGCACCAATACTAGTAAGTGACACTGCTGTTACATGCTAGTCCAGTTCTGTTTTCTTAGCCAATGTATTTGTTTTCACTAAAAGCAAAAGAATCTCCAAGAATTACAGGCCTTTTCCAGCCTTAAGAATTCAATGATTATATTGCTTAAAATAGGCCTCTTCACCAGTTATTTTAAAGCCAATGGTGATGATGTTTTCTTTGGGTCCTAATCTTTCCTCATATGCCTATGCTTTCTTCATTATGCTGGTGATATCACTTATTAATATCTTAAGATCATGTCAGTTAATTCAAGAATAACACAATGTTTTATTTTGTCAAATTCTTTGTATTATTTTGCATTTAAAAGAATCATAGAAACCATGCTGTTAATTCAGTCATATAGCAAGTTTTATGGAAGCTCTACCAAGACTGGTGGTATTTGGAATTTTTACTTAATGGAAGAATGTGGCATTTTTATATATGAAGTTCTTAACAGACTTTTCTGCAATTTTTTTCCAATGTGGAACTTTTGAAATTTTGTGTTTCAATAAAGTCGATTATTCCTGGTATCAGACCACATTATAGTATTTATGTAATCTGTATAATATTGTATACATCTAGTTACCAAAAAAATTATACATTGATGTAAATGCTGAAATGCAACAAGGCAAAAAAATGAAGTATTATTATTAACATACTAAAGCTGTTTTGTGTTTAAGATGCAATAGTGAGAGATGCCTCTGCCTGAATTAAGGTGCAAACGACAATATGACGAAGTCCATAAAGTGGATTTTATATAACATTGATTCTGGGGTAGAGAGATAGAGAAAGAAATAGAAAAGATGGAGAAGAGAAAGAGAGCGATCAAGCAGAAAATAGCCACAATCTGTGTATCCAGCAGTGTCCTGTTGATCTTTCTTCACCCTGGGCTTCTTGGTGGTGGGGGTCCTGAGGTCATTCAAAACTTTTCCTTATTTATACATTTTAGCAACCAAAGCTGATTTCAGCACAGTTGCTGAGTTACCTTTCCTTGTGGCTCTTAAATTCTGCATTCTTTGTCTCCATTATCAGCGGTACATCTTTCTCCTCCAGGTTTACAAAGTTCCCCCTAGGTCTGAGATAACACCCAGACAATAGTACCAACTTTATCTTATCTCTAGTGTGGGGGCTTATCCACGGTGTCATAAGGAGGCGGGGACAGGGTTCTGTGGTTTTTGTGGTCACAGATGCCATCTGTCCCATAACTTGGGGTGATGTTTCTTTGACTGTGATAAGTGTACGAGCAGTTTCTTCCTTACACATTTTGCCAGTGGGAATTTTTGTCTGGGTGTGTTACCAGAATGTGCCAGCCACACCTTGCCTCTACCAGGCCTGGAGTCAGCACCCTCCTGTCTCTCTGTTCTGTGCTTATCTCATGGCAAAGTCCTTCTGTGGCCTGAACAGTATTTGGACAGGCAACTGTGCTCTGTAAGTCCTTACAGTATTTTAATAACGAACCAGAAAAGCTTAAATGATTCTTTCTAACTTTCCCCAGATTAAAATTTTATCTAGTTAAAATTAGTCAGTTTCATTTTCAACAGACCTGATTTTTGAAATAAAGCTGTTTCGCCAAGGATTTTTCAACCATCTGTATTTGAGAGCAAAACTTACAGCACAGAGAAAATATTTTCTAATTGATGGCGTAGACTTGAATTAATTAATTTACTCCTAAACAATTCCTACATTTGTACCATAACCATGGAAATCCTACAAGATATGTTACCTTGACTATTTCTTGCTTCTAGAGTACATCAGTATTAATTTTATACATTATTATGGAACCACAAGGTACTGGGAAGGTGAGCTTACAAAAGACACAAAGGAACAGTGTTCCGTATCCTCATTTTTAAGAACTAATTTAGTTGTAATATCGTAATTACAGCAATTTGATAGTAATACAGATATCTTATAAATGAAAACAAAGATCTGTTCTACATGCACAGTTGCAGTGCAACCAGCTTTTTATTTTAGAAGCTTAGGAAGACTTTTATCCTCTAATACAGTTCCTTACCCTTATAAACATTTATCTTTTGCGTATTTTGTAGTTGCATTTCCTCTACATTCTCAGGAGAGAGCTGTATCTTATTTTTTAACTCCATTCCACAGATTCAGTTATTTTTATATTTTTACAGATGTTGCAAGTAAGAATTGAGTGATGCCTTAGCAGTTACAGAGGTACTTGTAACGTACTTTTGTTTCATACTCAGGAGACCTAAACATGAGTATCAGTAGTTTTTATCATATGAAACTGAGAGCTAGGATTTTACTCAGCTTAGAACACCTGTTGAGTACCTAAAGGTATTTGTTAATGTTTTTAGAGAGACAAAGACAGAGACTTTGCTGCAGCTTGAACTTTTGTAAGTCACATATTTGAACTTAACAACGGGTATGGAATTATAATAAAAGTTTCGTGACGTGGTGCACTGTGGAAATGATCCATATCCCACTGAAACTAAAAGGAGATTTTTAATTGATTTAATAGGAAACTGGAACAGCTCTTATCAGTCATTCGTAAGTAGGACAATCGTACAAGCTTTTAGATAACAATGCTGATACATTTGATGCTGAGGTGTTCTGCATGTTAATGAAAATATGCTCATGGTGCCATGTCCGCAAACATTTTTTAGTCTCTTTTTATTTATATAGAAGACTATGTTTCTGAAACTTCCAAACCTTCCTTTTGTGCTGCCAGTCTGAAGAAATAAGCTTCAGTCATTTTGTATCCATTCCTGCATTCACTGGAATTTACACAATAACCTGTTCTGAGGATCTTGACCCTTACAGGAAGTGCATTCTGATTGAATAGACAAGCTTACTTTTTTTGGTTTAAAGGAGAGACTATATTTTTGATAACACCTCACGTCTGGTATCACAGGGCACCAGTGCTGATAGATACAGTAGCAGTCCAACATGCCCAACGTTAGCCTAGTCGCATGTATACATGCAAAAACAACGTATTAGATTTTCCAGGTTCCAAGAAAATCAGAACTAGATCACTACTAAACAGAATTGTAGCTGTACAGAGAGCTAGAAGTTGCAATGCCTACACCAGGAGCTTTCTGGAGCCTAACCCTGCCACTCAAGAACACGATAAATGAACTTCTCTCTGAGCTGGAGCTCAAGCAAGCAGTCTTTGAGCTTGATGGAGAGGAGGAGGTGATACAAAACTTCACCACACCTGTATTTCATGGTATCTATCACTGCTGCATTAAGGATATTTGAAAAAGTTCACAATGAGGACATGATTTGGCTTTTCTTTCCATCACTTCCTCCCAGTGGCTGTGAAAATACAGTGACTTTATTGGATGTGTTTACCAGAGGGAAAGAGGTGGAATGGGACAAAAGTATATAGACAGAAAACAGCACCAAATTCTGTCTTATGCCATTAACAATAAATATCCAATGACTGAATCACAAATAAAAATATGACACTACCTACATTTTTTTTAGTGATATTTGATAATAATGAATGGACTTGAATACTTCTGCTGTTCCTATTGAATAGAAGAGAAAAAAAGCTATCCTGTCAGAAAAATTGAAGAAAATAAATCCCTCTGCAGGCTACAATTTTCTCCATCCCTTTAGTATTTCGTATGAAGTACAACACTTTAGAATTAACCGTGAAACAATAAACACACCAATGGAAACTAATGGGAATCCTAGTTCAATAATGGAAACAAAAGGGACTGCTATAATAAAGAGAATTTCTTCTTTCACTGCTCAGATCTCAGAACATGTTGCTCTTCTCCTTGATAAATGAGAGAAAAATATCATCACAGAAGGTGATGTGTTTTGAAGGAGTTTTACTTGTTTTATTTTGAGATAGAAGGTACAGTCCCATAAGGTACTAAGCATTTTTGGAAATAAGTAAATAAAAAACATTCAGTGAAATCAAATGTTGGCAATGTGACACAGTATCTCTGCAGGGTCTTATATTAAAAAAAAAGGAATAATTTGTAACATCATAGGAAGGTGGGAAAGGACCTCAGGAGGTCATCTGTTCCAACTTCCATGTAGCTGTGTACGTATATTTCACGATCATAATTGTCAATTACACATCATCATCAGTTTCCATATAAGTAACATATAATGTCTTATCTGTCAATTCCCCTGATACACCCTAAGAGGATCACATATAGCCAGGATCACCTGAATATATTTGGGGCTTGGAGTACACTTTCACTTGTTGGTTCTTATGCTGCTCTGAGAAGGAAAACATTTGAATATTTGGTTCAGATTTGGAGTCAGAGAAAAATCAGAATTAGACTATGAATTGTAATAAGATGACTAAATTTTCTTTGAGGGTGTCAAAATAAAACCAACCTAAAAAACCAAAATGGATTTAGGAAAAGCCAAAGAGTTTGATGCAACCTTAATTGTCTATTACAAAACTCTACTCAAAACAGAAGGAGAGTAAGGAAATATAGAAGATGAGGTAAAAATTCCCTATATACTCTAAAAAAAACATAGAATGGTTTGGTTTCGAAGAGACCTTGAATATCATCTAGTTTAAACCCCAGTGCCATGGGTAGGAAACCATACACTAGGCCAGGTTACTCAAAGCCTCATCCAACCTGGCCTTTAACACTTCCAGGGATGGGGATATGGGACCATTTACAGATTAACAGTGATTATTATACTTCACCTTGATCAGGGATTTCTATTGCAAAGGAAAGGAGATGTTTGTAACCAAATGCAAGTAATTTGGGAATCCTTGCCCTTTAGTAAAAATGTTTCCAGTCAAACTTTGTCAGATGTTACAGTTTTCTCAATTTTCTCTCATTCCCCAGTGAACACAATTCCCTTCGCTACTCAGAATTAGGCTGCTGTCATGGATTATGTCAATGTTAACCTTTATTATACATTTTAAGTTAGAGGTTTCAATGAATGGAACTGAAAACAAAAGAGGGAGAAAAATCTCTGAGCAAGTGTGATAAAAGCCTCCTTATTAAATTGTTCCTTCTCATTCTGGTGAAGTCCCACTTTATTGTATTTTTCTCTTTCCATATTACACTCTATATCAACACTCTTTAATAGCATTTTACAGAAGACAGGTTTTTATTTCAAAAATTTTAGCTTGCACTGAAGGAATTTAAAATGCAATCTTTTTTTTCTTCCTTTTTTTTTCTAATGAGTATGTCTTCATGATCATGATCTGAAATATTAAAGCTTTGCAACTGTAGGCTGTAGCACTACTGACATTTATTACAAATTTTCAACAAGGAAGTGCAGATGAAACTGTTGTACAATGGCACTTTTTACGTGCCAGTCCTTTTGACATATGTCTTACAACCACAGATAAGTGCCTGTAAAATTTTCAGATAGAACTACATGCTTTTGGCACACCTATGAATACAAATCCTTAATCTGTCTACATTTCCATGGATTAAAAAAGCTTTTAGTAATTAAAATGAATTAGAAATCTTGGGGTTTTGAGAATTTTGTTACAGATAACTAATGTATCTTTGGTGGCTGTTGACAATACACTTACATCTGATTAACTGACATCTTCCTTGAGTTACAGCTGTTTATTAAAATAGTTTTATTGATAGAGAAATGCAGCTATTTCTGAAAGGACACAAAGTTCTATCTATAACCTTTAGCAGTAAAAAAGCATGCTGAAAGGAATTCAATACATGCTACATTTCAGTTTTATTTCTCAGGTTACTTAAACTTGGAAATATTTGATCATAAATTAGTTACCTTCCTGTTTTCCTGAAAATATAAAGTGGCTTTTTTGTGATTATATTAAAGAACTAGGATGAAAATAAAATATCACATTGATTCACTGAATTCACTGAACTTTTAACTCCAGAAAATCTGCTCTCAATTTCTGCCTTTTTCCATATCTAAAAATAATTCCAAGATTCACTCTTGAACTCCAATATATAAGGAAAGGCCATCCTGCAATATCAGTGAATTAATTCTGCAGTTTATGACACCGTCAGTCGAATTTAAAAATATTTTTTGAAGTAGGAATGACAGCAAGAAGTGCACAGAGGAATTTAATTCCCTTTTTAACAAATGTGGGTATGCTAAATGTCACAAAATGGTGCTAGAAGAGAAGGACTTTCTAGCTAACAAGAAAACACCTCAGTCAACAAAATCCAAAAAACTAATAGAAACTAATAGCTAGAAACTGAAAGTTAACTGATATAATCTTTGGTGGCTGTTGATTTTTTTCTGTGTACTGTGTTTTCTTAGAGTCTGCCTCATGTAAGTAGTTGAAGACTGTCCTCAGAAGCAAGCAGCATATTTCAGTAATAGCAGCTATTGCTCCTAGTATAAAACTAACTGTGATAACTATCTGATGTCCTCACTACAGCTATTCCGGAGAATTTTACTTTGGAGTAGATGTAGTGCAGGCCTGTGAACTTCATCAATACCTACCATTCTAAGCCTCTTCACCTGCAGCAAAAGCATCTGCTTGATACAAATGTCTTTGGACAAGTAAAGTTCTTCAGCCTGTATAAAGCAAGAGGTCAGGTGATGGTAGAATTGCTTTCTGGCTCTGAAAACTGAAAATCTCATTCACACAAAGAGCCCGTGTGAATACGACCAGGCTACTCAGATGGGGGAAGCTGCTGCCATGCTGAAGTGTTTGCAGGATTAAGACGTAGATAATAATTGCCAAGAATAATGTCTTCACTGTAGCCATAGATGTTTACAGTACTGTTCATCATCACTGTAATTATAAGATCTATAAAGGGAAATGTCAAAAATATGGAAAGCTGTATTTGAATCATCACCTGATGAATTGTTTAAGAAAATAAAACTAATGTGAAAATATTTTAAATGCCTGCAGATATTAAGTAATTCTATAATCTCTTCCACTTTGGGATAACCCTGTAAGATAAATCTCACTTTAATATCTCTACTACTTTTTAGGAGTTCTCTTTGCATACATAAAGCAGGTACGTGATGCGTTTCAGGAATGTAATTACATTAACAGCCTACTATTGACATATAAATTTAAAATCCAGAGATGCAAGAGAGCGATATGAGAACAGCTTGGAAAGAAAGTTGTGACCAGCAGATAATTGCTCAGAAATATGAACTTATTCTTATTTTCACAGTCTGAAGAAGGTAGCTAAAAGGTGAGAATAGAATAGAATAGAATAGAATAGAATAGAATAGAATAGAATAGAATAGAATAGAAAAATAGTTCTGTTGGAAGGAGCCTACACAATCAACTAGTTCAACTGTTTGCAGGACAAAAATAGGCATACTGTAAATTATAAGGACTAAGGACAGATAATTTTGGGGATAAAAACATCAAAGTTGTGGAAAGATTGCAATACTTGAACATAAATTATACATCTGTATAATTTAAAATACAGGGAGGAAGTGACACAATGGCAGCTCCTTGGTTTAGCAGTACTGATAATAGGTGCTTATCATTTTACAAAGGTTTGCAATGGAGTAGAGAATGATTCTGTATTACCTTCCTGGTCTTCAGCTAAATACAACAGAACAAAAAAAACGTATATTAAAAACGTCACCGGAGAAAATAAAAGCAAAGGTTTCTACCAGCTCTGAAAAATATAGTTACAAAAGAGGTGTTGCAGAGAATGCAGCGTGAGACTGGCTGGAGCAGAAATGTCAAAAATCTGAAGATTAAGAAATGTTGTCAGAGTAGATGTGGGATTTTCAGCAGGAAGGGAAGATAGCAGGATCCTGTTGTGCCATTGTGTAAAGAGAAATAGTCAGGCGAAGGCATTGAACACAATCGAGGAGGAGGTCAGAAAGAGGAAGGAAGAACAGATGATCATATTAAAACTGAGGAAAGACAAATATTTAGCAATGTCCAAACAAGCACAGAGTTAAAAAAATAATTATGTTAACAATGAATTATCCATGTATGGTCAAATGTCAGTCTGTATGTCAATCAGAAAACCTGAGTATATGTGCCAAATGAGTAGTGTAAAAGCACTGCTTTTATTTATCTAAGTCCTCCAGGCATTCAATAAAGTATTTTTTTTTCTACATCTTCCTCATTTCTTGCCCAGAAAGCTCTTTATATAATTTTGGCTGTTTTCAAGCTGTTGCTTGTAGAAACCACATATATTCCATGTTCCAGCTTTGCATCTGATTCTGCAATATGGAAAGTGGGTGAGCTTCTTGCAGAATTAGCTAGGAGAGCGAGAGCAGAGAATCAAGCCAAAATTACAGGTCTGCAGCACTTGCCCTGTGAGGAGAGCCTTGGGGGAGCTGGAATTTTTCAGCCTGGACCAGAGGTGCCTCAAGATAGACATAATATCAGTGCCTAGGGAAACATTACTGATCATCAAGGAGATGAAGCTGGGCTCTTCTCAGCTGTGCAGGCCAGCACAATAAGAGACAATGGATATAAACAAAAGTGTGAGAGGCACCCTGAACCTGTAAGGAGAAGCTTTCCCCCATGAGGACAGCAGGGCAGCAGAACAGGATGACCAGAGAAGTTGTGGAGTCTTTGTTCTTGCAGGTGTTTCAAAACAAAGCTCAGAACAACATCATCAGATCTCATGGGAGGCCCTGTACTGGGCAAGAAGCTGGACTCCAGCCAAACTGGAGACCTTCAAAAGACCCTTTGGACCTGAATTACATTGTATGATTGGTCTGTGATTTAGGAAATGACACAGTCAGACTACTGCCAGTAGTAACCAAGTAGCTTCTTGGAAAACTCCTTCCTCTGCCTCAGTACGAGCTGAATGATATTTATTACCTGCTTAATTTAATGGCCAGTTTCAAGATATCTAATAATTCTACAATGAAAAGTGAACAAAAAATAAACAATCCTTTTTCTTTTGTTTGTTTTGGTTTTTTGGGTTTTTTTTTTTGTCGTTAAATACTACAGTTCTTTTCAATTCTGTTCTTTGGCGTATGTTTTTGAGCACTGTAAATACAACTATTACAACTAGGAAATATGGACTCATTAAAATGACCTAATATTTTCTGAGAATAAGACATTAATGTAACTAACACATATAAAAATTCAGCTAACTTTTTAAACTTACTTATTTTGCTAAAACAATTTCCTTAAATTTAAATTAATTTTCAGCAGTTTTGATGTGAAATCATTCATTTCTGCATATAATATTTACTAGTTTAGTTGAATATATCAGACTGGGAAATAAAAAATGTGATAAAAACATCTTGATAAAAATTGAAGTGCATTGGTTTTGAAAAATAATTGGGACTGGATAAAAGCTATTGGGATTACCAAAAACATGCTGCTTTAAATAAAAATCTGCTAATTTCCTTGAAAATATGTTGTTTGAAATACAAATGGTCTGATTTCCGTAGCAGGAATATGTGTTCATTGAAAGTGCATGAACTGTCTATTTTAGGCAAAAAATTATCCCCAAATATTTAAATTTTTATTAAAATATTAAGAAAAATATTTAAACCTTCAAAATTTTATTACTGCAGTTGATTGAAACTCCACAGTTGAATGACAACCAAAAAAATACAGCTTATGAGAAATAAAAATATTTTCTGTAAATGCAACACTTTAACTGAAAATTCAAAATTTCAAAAAGTTTCAAAAAATTTCAAAAAGATTTCAAAAATTTCAAAAAAATAATTTCACTCATTACAACATTCTTGTTCATTTCCATTTTTACTGCTCATTTGTATACAGTTTTCCTAAAAAAAAAGATATAGCATTCTGAGTGTATAATTTTGTAGTGACAAAATATTTACATAATAGGAAATAGATAAATAGACTAAATAGGAATAACGTAGTCAAAATAGAAGTTTTGTCCTAAGGTGGTTGATTATTTCACGTATATTCTGAATCCTGGTCATATTAAATGAGAATTAAATTCTCTAAAGACTGTGTATTTGAACAGGTATAAACTCTCAGAGTATCAAACAAGATGGATTGATTCCATTCCCAGAACAGATGATTCACAGGCCAACTGGCAAACCCCAGATCCTATAAACCAGATGTCTTTATTTTCCTTCTCATTTTCTGGTAATACAAAGAAGTTCTCTGGGGATATGTGATATATAACTTCAGATGGGAAAAGACAAAAGATACTACACCTCCTATGGAGGAATTCTCAAGGAATCTGGAGTATAGCAATAAACCCATTTTTGATTATGGGGACATGGTTACTCTTTAATGTACTCAGATTGCTTTAAAATATTACAAAATTAGACTATTCCACAGGTGAAACGAAATTTGAATTGTTTCCTTCTTACTAGATGTTCCTCATGGAATCTGAATGAACATCAGTGACTGAGGATATGGTATTTAAGAGGTACAGGTAATTCCAATAATTCAACTAGTTTTAAGATATATAATGAAAGAAGATTCAGAGCACTGTTTGCAAATTACTACTGGTGCTATAAAAAAGAAACATTTAATAATAGAAATTTGAAGCAACATTTTTATTTCTCCAACCTCACAGTATTATAATGACAGAAACAGTTTATAGTTCTTAAACAAAAAATGGGAGCAAAATATAATTGTTGGAGTGATTAGATGTGTCCTGCAACATCAGAAAATGAGATTGGAGTGTTTAGCTCTGTGGATGAAGGCATGTGATAACTGCTGGAAGAAAAGTGGGCAATACAGTATGAAAACACCAAGTCCAGAGTTTCCAGGAATGTTGACACTGCCACAGTCTGTCAAATCCAGCTTGTAGGATACACTAGCCTTCCTTCAAACTGTCCTGGGTATTGATCTGTGTCTGCAGTTTGAAAATTTCAAAGATACTGATGTCATAGCATCATTGATTAGAATCAGTAGAACAATTAGAAAAAAATTATGTTAGAAGACACTTTTACAAAATATCTGGTCCAAATCCAGGTCAAAGCTCAGATATCTCCCCACTGTGCTATGAGAAAACTTGTTCCTCTTGTCTTTTGTCAGGGCTTTGAATCTCCTCTGTCAATGCACATCTGCAGAGTTTGGAAAGACCTTTTCCTTCTGTCACCAAATTTTCAAGCTTCTGGCTTTCTGCTTCCTGGCATTCTGCATCCTCTACTTGTTCAGGGGCAGCTTCTACCCGTTGCTCTGTCCACACAACATGTGGTTCAGGTTCTGCCAAAGGATCCATCAATTCTGTGCCTGTTGCTTCTTGATGGTGTGCAGTTTGCTCACCTCTTCCTACAGCTCCTTCAGCTGGTGACTCGGTGTTTCTACCACAGCGTCTCTCCCACAGGGAAGGTGGCTTATGTCCCAGCCTCAGGGAGATGCACCAGACGTGGGGGACAGGGCGGATGTGCCAGGAGCCCTCATTCAAACTGGCCCTGCAAATTTGTCCCTGATGTGTCACCACTAGTGTCGCACCAGCTGTGGCAGCACCACACACCACCTCTGGGCGTGGGACCTTCTCTTCTGGTCCCACCTTGCCATCCCTGTTTGCTGTTTTCTCTGCTTGTTGGTACTCCAGATAATAAGGTGAAGGGTCAAAGGTGAAAATACTGAAATGCAATCGGAAAATACTGTCGGTCAGAAGAAGAAGGTGTGTCCAGGGAACCACAGGGATGCAGGATACCAGTTCGGCAAAAGTAGGAGCTGCTGCTATATCTGTCTCAGACAGTGGTAATTCTACATCAGCCACCAAGGATGCTGGAACCTAAACAATTTTAAATTAAAAGGTTTGAAGTGCTGGCAAATTACTAGAGACAGTAATTAAGTCTGTGAGGAGGTGTCCTACATAAATCCAAGTTAGTGCCAGTAATTCCAAATTCGCATTTTCATTCGTATATATCTATGGATAAATATATATATACATATGTCTATATTTAGAACTGTAGACTGAACCAGAGATCAAATTATTTGACTAGCACACACACTTTATTGAAATAATTTAACTTTCTAAATCTCATATTGTGTATCTTACCCTTTGTGGTAAAATGTGAGCATGAGTCCAAGCCCATCAGCATTTCTGAATATGGAAACATGTTTGATTCAAATTGCTGAATGGAATAAATATGAACTCTGTGTCAAACTTTTAAACACCTCATAAAAACAAACTGACAAACAACAAACAAAAACAAGACGAAAGAGAGAGGGAGGACGTTCCTGTTTTGACAGCTCCTGCAAACTGTGAATATGAGTATTCAAAAATAATTAAATATGTGTCTTAAGATCAGCATTTTTCTCCTTTCTTTGATGCTGGGGCTCTTTTTTTCAGCTTCTCCTTAAAAAAAAAAATCTAGCACAAGGCATTGGATTGTGTGTGATTTGTAACTCATTTTGAAGTTTCAGTCTCTCCTTAGGGTAATATTTCTGCTTACTGAATTTAATGCTTATTCTCCTCAAGAGAAATTAAATTTATACTTTTTTTAACTCTCATCCTCAGCACTAAACTGTGACATACAGATGTTGACTTCCATTTTTCCATATTTTTTTAGTACTTATGTCACTGTTTGCACATATAAATTTGTTATATATATTGTTTGCAAAATAACTATTTTGCTAATTAGCTCCTCAGCACCAAAAGTACATTCACCTATATTTTTCCTTTTTCAGCTCTTACAGGTGCATATTTTTCTATTGGACATTTGCATAAAATAGTTGCAATGTTATGCACTGTACTCTGTTCCTCCCTGCTGAGGTTGGCTCCAGTTTTTCTAGATCTAACTGAGGGTACGAAGAAATGACAAGATTTTTTTTATTCTTTGCTAATTTCTATAAAGGCAGTAATACACTAACCTCAAAGGTAAAAATTACCTTCCAGTCATATGCCAACAACATTGTGAAGTAGAGAATAGAATGATCTATAGGAACTTTTTCATGTGAATTTGACAGTGGATTTTATCATCTACCCCTCAAAGCTGATCCTAGCTGATATCTCTTTTTACTACAATTTTAAGGAAGACCCAGCAATTTTGACTAGAGGAACAGAAAATGTCTGGGAGTAGCATCCTTAGATCCAGAGCTATTATCTCTTCTAAATGCCTGGATCTGAAGAAGTGGTCTGCAGTACAAGATAGGAGTATAAACCGTAGCAGGAAGGCTCTTCTCTTAAAATGCAACACAGAAGACACAAAAGAATTCCTGAACCCCCACAGTTATGGGTGAAAATGTAAAAGAGGAAATGCCAACTTTGATTTAAATTAAAAGAATACCATAGATCAGTTCAAGTATTTTTGAAAACAAGCTTAAAACAGAGTAATAACTGCAAACAGCTCAACAGAATTTCAGTAAGATATGGATAGAACAGGGTGTTTTTATTACCAGAGACGGTAAAACGAAATTCCAAACAATAGATATAATATTCATTGTGTTCCTCTAAAGATCTTTAAATTTACTACTCCTTCTCAATCTATGTATCACACTGTATTAATCAAGTAATAATAAGATCTTGCTTTTCCATGATTTCTTTCTTTTACCAAAATTTTATTTGGGTTTAAATTTTCATGGCACCTGAAGTTCCCACAGTATAAGAACTGAGGATGAAAAGAGAAAACTATGTCTGAAAGTTCTTTGTGAGGAGGGAGTTTTTCTTCTGTTTTCTCAGGGCCAAGCAATGTGTAAGCCCCAGAGGAAGATCTGAAATTCATATTTCTTCTACCACACTCCATCATTTTAGTTTCTGATTTGCCGCCAGATTTGCCTCCACCTTGTCTGCAAAGGTGAATTGCTGTTTCTCTTTTACCGAGTGAACCAGGGGAGCTGTTGGCTTTGATTAAAACCTTGTAGGAAGACCACTGAACAAGTCCTTTGAAACTCTGGTTTATGAACACGGAAACACAGAAATCTATTAAATGGTCAATAGAAATATAACTTATTGAACATTGAGCTTTACCCAGATCTTGGCAGAGAGCAGAATCACTTGAGTGAACTCAATGGTGCTACATGCCAGCTGAAGGTGCTTACTGTGGCTTCCTGTGCTCACTGCTCAGTGACTGATCATTATGAAGAGCCCAAACAGTAAACCAGTGATGTTTCTAATAGGTCAGCTCAAACACATTGGTCTATCAGAAAGAAAATTACCTTGCTAACTCACCAAATTTTCTACTTGTTTAGTTCGGATTTTCTTTCTACAAATAGCCCTCCCACAAAAATTTGCCCACAATTAAGTAACAACCAGAATAAACATGATGGTAATTGTTATATCAGAACCTGAAAATCTTGTAAATCCCAAAACAGATGCTGCTAGTCTCAAAGAAAATTTGAGCAAAACTAATCCAAACACATTTAAACACTGTTGGTGCTGCAGTCACTTTTTGAAAAGACTACATTTGACCTGGGAAGATCCTGGTATTATCTTGTTACTGTCCGAAAATTTATTATGGTGCCGCAGATTCCTAAAAGATCATGAAAAGGAAGGGAAGGGAAAATATTATCCCTTCTGATTCAATTCCTTTCTACAGGTCTGACACAGAGCCAGGATTGGCCAAGTTTGCCTTTTAATGTTTTCTCTGTAAAGTATTCCCACAGTGGACAGAAATAACCCTTTCAGTCTTACATTTTAGGGCAAAATGACCTCATTCGTGCTGATGCATATCAGCTGATCCTCATGGTCATCCCAGATAAGAAAAATGCAATGCAGTTCCTAAACTGTAGCATAAGCTTAATAGCAGTCATATTTTTATGTTAAATTAAAAATATTTAACTCACATTACTTCAATCACACTTCAGTCAAACAACATACTGGGCATGATGCAGGTTCCTTCATGCCATGTCTGTGCTTGACTGCTAATTTGAAATTTCTAATTGCATTCTTATGATCTTGCTTCCTGTCAGACTGACAGCTATGTAACATGTAGGAGGAAAGCTAGATGAGAAGGCTAATTATGAACTAAGGTGTTCAGGAGAGTGAGAGAGAGAGGAGGATTATTTTATTTTTTAATCAATATTGTATTTTCTCTTGCACCACCCCCAGCAGATTGTGTCTTAATGAGATTTGGTCCTAATCAATGCACATGTAGCCAAATTAAAGGTCAGATACTGCCTGTATAGGGCATGTAAATCACAGGAAAGTCTTTGAGATGCCTGCTCTTCCTTTATTCCTTTTCTACAGAGTAGCAAAAGCCAGAAAAAGCATAAGTTCCTTTACTAGAAGAGAGGAGGGTGTGCCTTTTTTTTCCAATTTCCTGCAACGCATGTAACTCAAAGCAGCAGAAAGAAGGCCAGCTGTGTTCCCTGTTCTGATTTTACTATGGTTTGCTGACTACCACTTTTTTCTTTTCTAAGGAACTATTCCATATGTTTCTGCTCTTAGCTGTGCTCGATGCATTGATCTTCCAACACAGTTAAACACTACCCACACTGGCCTATTATTTTCATATATTTTTGCATAACCTCCTATCTTGCTCTAGGGCATAAACTACATATTTACCATCTTGCTATAGAAGAAATATTCTTGTGGGTCACAATTCATCCTTTGCTGTTTCTCAGACACTTTGAAAACATACACATGCAAAAAACCCCCAATGGTTACATCAACAAGGCCCCAGAAACACCATATGTGAGAGAGGAATTTACCCAGGTCAAGTTTTATGCTGCGTAGATAGACCATCTGTTCTAGAAATACAATCCTTAAGAGAATAATACACATATTTTCCATGCAAACTGGATAAATCTAGGAAAGGGTCTAATGATACCTTTAAGTTCTGTATCAACCACAACATAGTAATATCTCATGAGGATTTTTTTTTCTATTCTGAAATTCCAGGAATTTTGAGTTTATAAGCCTAAAAAAAACCTCAATTGTTAGTATATAGTATATTTCTGGTATTGAAATCTCTTGCTTTGTTGTTTAGTTGATCTGGTTTCTTCTCCTGATTTAAAATTGTACACCATCACCTGTTTATATCAGGCTCATCATACTAGAAACCTGTATGACTTGTCCTGATGGTTATAAGGCTAAAAGCAGAAGTGGAGACATAGATTCACAGTTGTGAGATAGAGAAGTTTAAGAGTTTTCCCAGGCTAAGAATCTGCGTAGAAATGTGATCAGAAGCAAGAGAGCTTTATAGCAGAAATCAAGTTATAACAGGAACAAGGAGTCAGAAGCAGGTGCCAGAAATCACAGCTAAGCATGCAAGAGAGAAACCCAAGGAAAAAGCCACATTGGCACATGAAGTAGCCAATAATGATCTGTGCAAGGAGCTCTCATACGCTGCTGAGGGACACTAACTCTTCTTCCTGAACAATAATGCACCATTTCTGTTGGCTCGATCAGCACTTTACCATCTCAGGTTTGCAGGACTTTGAATAAGAGCAGGTGGTCCACTGCAGAGCCACATTACTGAACCTGCACCTAAAAAAACCCCAATCTTTTCATCACTGGCAACCGTTATATAAATTCAATGATCTTTGATGCTTCATTTTTAAATCAGTAGTGGCTGATACCAATATGGGTAAGTTCAGATCCCAAAACAATAAGCTAAGTCTATAAGAATATAAATCAGTTTGCTTGTTTGGGTCACACAGAAAGTGGCTGCATTTTTATATCAGAAAAGACTTAATCAAAATGAGCTGAAATCCAACTTTTCCCTTCACAGTATTAAATGGTAGGTAGGAAATGGAAAATAGTTCTACTACTACCAGTAAAAAATAAGGACAGTGTAGATGTGGGTTTTCTTGAACTTTTACTAATGAGACAGCTAATGACTACTGCTAGAAAGTGTGCTGAGCTTGCTGACTGCAATTTTGCCTAAAGTTAAGATCAAGTTCAGGTCTTGCTCAGGAAGAAGCACATTAGCTGTGTATAGTGCTTGTAGTTCCAAGCACAGATTTCTATTTTTGTCTCCTGAGTTTAACACATCCATTTGTTCACACTTTACTTATCTTCATTGCCACCTTCTCATCTCCTGAGAACATTCAGCATCACAGTTTTGGTGAGAGTGCAGGGATCAAACAAGCCACAGAAATGAAAGGATGCTACTCCCTGGCCTGCTTTGCTTGATTCTCAGTTGTCTCTGGTTTCACCTGCCAGATAGCCATCTGCCCAGACAGGAGATAATGTACTGGGATCTAAAGTAGGAAGCAACCATCATTATTTCAGATTTCTATTTAGGAACTGCAACTACAATGATAAGGGAGTGTTACTCCAAATTGGGCAGTGTTACAGATCTCTTCTGAGCAGATGGGCTGCAAAACAGCAAACTTTGCATGGACCAGCTGCAGGCTTTCATAACAAATACAAGCTGCTGATAGCAGTCTAGACAGGCACAACAGCTAGAAAACACATTTCCATAATATAATAGCCTGTTGTAGAAATGAAGATTGCTCCTTGGCATTCCTGCTTAAATGTATGTGCTTATTAATAGAACTAGATTGTTATATACTCACATATGCTCCTCTACCAAACTGTGCTAGTTAACACAAAATAGATGCAAAATGTTACCGAGGTAACTAGCTAGGAATTAAATATCACAAACAGATTTTTTTCCTTTTCCTTGTTTGTTTACCCAAAAGAAGCTGCAGTTTTCTCAAATTCAAATTTTTAATCAGGAAGAAAGTCTGAGAAAAATCAAAATGTCATATGCTGGTCAGTTAAGCCCAAGAACATTTAATTTTTAACTCATGCAAAGTATTTAATTTCAGAACAACAAAAATTTTAAGACTGAATTTTCTTATCAGTACTCTGCCTTATAAAAACTGTGAATCACTTGCAGTTTGGGGGTGTTTTCAAATTTTTCTTTGTTGTTTTCTTTTTTTCAATATGGCCAGCAGAAATTCTGTATCTCTCAAGAGCATGCTGTAGAGCTCCTGCTGACAGAAATACAAATTCAATACAATTTCACGAGCAATAAAACCCTTTATGTATTAGCAAAGATGAAAAGTAGGAAAATCAGAAACATCAGAAGAGATATTTCTCTTAGCAGCGTGATACTCAAAATATAGCTTAATATTAAACCTGATTCTGAATGAAACTTAGGAGGACAGTTTACTCATTTTGATTCAGAGAACTGTGAAATGCTTAAAAGTATCTTCTTGAAATATCTTTTGAAGAAAATTTATTCAGAACTACAATTTCAGGGAAAAAAAAGAACATTAAAATTTTAGAATTTTACAGAGTTGGGATGAAAACTAACCTTCAGATCTGGAGTCTTAGAGTTTGACACTCTTGTTGCATCAGTCTGATTTAGCCAGTTTTTTTCACCCTCTGCAAATCTCTTATCATTTATAACTTATAGCTAAAGGGAGAACTTACAAGGATTTTGTAGCTCTCTTACAAGTGATTTTTTTATTCTTAGGAAAAGTCAACAGAGCTAACTCCTGTCCTGAATATTCTCCAGATCTTCCAGCACGGAGAAGAGATGTCATAGCTGAAAGAAATCGTTCCATGGGTTAATTGTTGCATAGGAACATGGTTTCTATTTTCTCCAACTCTATATATACTTTCAGGTAGATTGTGATATTTGGTGATATTTCAGTTAGTTGAGTTAATTATTTAAGTAATGCAGATTAACTGAATCATAAATTCCACAGACTCCATGATTCTTGCATGTAAAAACTTCTCTAACAGCTGCTTATACATTTGACTTTGTGCAATGTGGCAGCTGTGTCCTGTGTGTGTAGTAGACATGGCATTTAATCCAGCTGATCTTTAGTCCAAACACTATGAAATAAATTAAAAATACAAGCCTTTGAATCAAGCCCTTAGCTCCTGTTTTTAAACTTCAGAGAATTAGCTATTAAGAGATAAGAGTTGAAAAGACTGGTGTATATATATTTATATTTATGATAATATATCGTTGCAATACTGAAGCAGTTAGCTTTTTGGCAGAGTTTTCAGTCAGGTTTCAGAGAGTTGTTTTCACATATTCAATATTGAATAACATATGATTCATTTTTGTCCATTAAATCAAGAAAGGGGAATGATAAGCAAAACACATACTAGAGTCTAGACTTCCTCCAGGTCCTGTGATGCTGAGACTTAGGATATTTATAAAATGGATTATACAAAAATATTCAAACTTTCTCTCCAGGTGTCTTTTCAAACTAGGAGGGAGAAAAGACTGCTGAGAAAAATACAGTGTGAAACACTGCTTTCATAATGCCAGAGGAGAAGAATCACATTCACCAATCAAAATGACTTTGCAGTTTTGTAAAAAGAGGAAAAAGAAATGTGACCAAAACCTCAAACTGCATTTAAAATACACAAACAAAACCCTATAATAAAGTAAAAACTCATAAATGTCATTCTCCTTTGTTCAGTACATGATAGTTCAAAACAATTTTGCTTTTAAGATTTTCTTTATGAGTGTCTTTTTTTCTATTATTTTGTGTATAATATTGAACAGACCTGTGACCAATTCCATGGCTAATAGAGAGAAAAGAAAAAAGTACCTTGATTAATAAAAATAAGAAGGAAAAAGTTCTAGTCTTTTAATGTCTTTGGAAAATATTTATTGCTACAAAATCACACAAATAGTTTTACATGTAAATAACATATTAGTGTCCTAGAAAGGTTACTTGAGCTTACCTTGCTTTTCTGTTTTGTTTTGTTTGAACGTTTTGAAGATGTTCTTCTATGCAGACTAAAGAATTAGACTAAAAATGATTTGCTGGAGTATGAACTCCACAGTATTTTTATTGGGTTTTCCTGTAATAAAGCAAGTGTAGTCTTCTGGTACTTTCTAGTTACATAACCAGGGATGAAGAGTTAATTAGGATGTAAGTACTTACAATCATTCAGTTTTGTATAAGCAAACCTAATAACTCAGTGTTATTAAATATGCCTCTGCAGTGTTCTTGAGCATCAATCACAGAGAAATAAAAGGGGGGAATATTACTTATTTAAATTTTTCAGATTAGTATAAATAATGCAGTGAGAAGAGTGCAGATGGAAAGCATAACATGTTCCCTGCCTCTTCCTTCTGTCCTCTGTGTTGTTTTTCAATGCCTCAAAAGAGGAAAGTGCCACAAAGAGGAAGTTTCTTACTTGTTTGTAATCTCTCTGAAGTTGAGGGAGAGATTGCACTGTGCCTCAGTGAGTCGGTTGCTTACGTGCTATGAGACTGATGTCTGACTTGCAGGAGTTTGCATCAATGTACCTGTGAGAAAGGAAAAAATACTGTGAAAGAAAGGAGAATGAAAACCTGAACAGTGAATTTCCTACCACCAATGTGGAACTTTCAAAGCATGAGCTGAACTTCATAATTGTCTCAGTTGGATGTACTGTGATACTGTAGTCCTTTTCCTGTTTTAGATGAAACAACTTTCAGCAAAAGAAAAGAGGCAGCAGGATTCAGGGGAAATAGGATTTTTCCTATTCTGATCTCAGCTTCTGTGACAAAAACACAGGAGTAACCACAGCTGGCTCTCCAGGAAGGACTTAAATGCCTTTGTTTCAAGACATTCTGTATTTAAGTGCCCCATAGATGCCTTGTTATTATCAAAGCATGGAAAAATGCCTGGAAGCTATGTGACAAACACAGTTAACCTGCCTGAAGTGAATGATTCCTAAAAGTCAGTGTAAAACTAAATGCTTTTTCAGTTGCTTTGTTTTCTAACAGATGCTGTTGTTTGAATTGCGTGTTTGACTCTACTTACGTTAATTAGGCATAACTCTGCATCTGAGTCCCCCAGGTCAGTGTTTTATATCTAACATTTTTCCTGTCATATTGTTGGTTTTCAGCCGCTGTTGTACCACAGTCGGTTTATTCACATGCAAGGCTTATTTGCCATAAGCGAGCAATTCAGTTTCATTAACAGACCTTGCCCCTGACAAACTAACAGCTGTGGCACTCCTAGTCCTCAGAGCACCTGTGACTCGGTTTCTACATGCCTGGAAATCACAGCACATGTTTTTCCCATTTAGCACTATAAATACAGATCTGGCTGGCTATGAGAGTAGCAGCACTGACACATGCATGAATTCGTTTGTTTGCAGGACAAGTGCACCATTCTAGGAATGCTTCTCCTGGAAATACAGTTAAGTGACCGTGCATAACTGCATGTCTTCCTACTCTGAAACATTGCCTGAACACTTACAACTGAACATTAATTTATCAGTTTTGGTACCTTACAAGCAAAAAAACCTTTGACATGCACAGTTTCCTGATTACGTGTGAGATCATTACAGAAGTCATAGTATCATAGAATCGTTTAGGTTGGAAGGGACCTTAAAAATCATCTAGTTCCAACCCTCTTGCCACGGTCAGGGGCACCTTCCACTAGATCAGGTTGGTCATCCAAACTGGTCTTGAACACTTCCAGATGGGGCAGCCACAGCTTCTCTGGGAAACCTGTGCCAGTGACTCGCTACTGTCACAGTAAAGAATTTCTTCCTAACACCTAATCTAAACTTACCATCTTTCAGTTTGAAGCCGTTCCCCTTGTCTTATCACTACATACTCCTGTCAAAAGTCCTTCTCCAGCTCTCTTGTAACTCCCTTTAGGTACTGGAAGGTGCTATAAGGTCTCTCTGGAGCCTTTTCCTCTCCAGGCTGAACAACCACAGCTCTCTCAGCCTGCCATCACAGAAGAGTTGCACCAGCCCTCTGGTCATTTTTTGTGACCCTCTTTTGGACTCCCTCCAGCAGGTCCATGTCCTTCTTTTGTTGGGGAGCACAGAGCTGGATACTGTACTCCAAATAGGGTCTCACAAGAATACTCATCTGCCTTGAGCTGCTGGTCATGCTGCTTTTTATGCAGCTTCTTTCGATACAAATAGTTGTGGTAGAGTGATAGCAAAGTAAATCAGGAGATATGAGTCAAGATGTTATGAGAACAGGAAGAGGTGCCTCAGCATCTTGGTCTTTTGAGGGTAGGCTAAAGACTAGGTATCTTCTTGAAAAGCCAGTAAGAGGCATAGTATGGGAAAAGGGAAGGACATATCTGTGATTCAGGGAAGGAGAAGTATTAGCACTAGAAAGACTCTTACCTCAGAAAATATGAAAGAGAAGAAAAATAAGACAAAATTTTCTGGAAGTTATTTAAGAAAAAAAGAGATTTTGTGGGTTTTGTCTAGTTGTCATTTAACTGATAAATACAGATTTTAGATGAGTCAATACAGGGTACTTAAAATGTATTTTTTGAGGTAGCAAATGACATTAGTGGGTTTATTATAATTTAAAAAAACCCCAATCTTGCACCCAGAAAAGACATGGAGAACTCACTAACTATTGAACTGAAGCTACTCTGAGGCCTGTGGATACTAGTTTGTGATATATCTTAGTTAATAACTTTATAGTTCTGATGCTTTTCTAATGTTCACGAAAGAAAAGTCAATATCCTTCACCAGCAATGGTGTGAGTCATACTCTTTATTGGAGGAGTCAGTTCTGTGTGGGAGTGGGACCTAAATGAATGTTTATGTGTGGAAAAACAATTTTGTTGTTCAAACCTAAAATATATGCTCTTTCAGAAGCCAGTTAGAGATGGCATTTCAAAGTATTTTTGTTTTTTATACAACGCCTCTATGAAACGACATTTATGTGTCAGAGATCATAAAATGGTACCATTTCATTGCAAACTCGTTTTTTTTCTTACCCATAAAAGCAAAGGTCTTTTAGATCAAAGCTTTTAAGAGACACTATGACAGATAACAGAGAACAATCTTTCTCCCTAATGTTCTATGTTTAAAGACACTCACTGTACAATTTCCTATAAAGCTAAGATTTTTTGGAGAAAGCTAATTAACTTTACCTTGATTAGATCAGCTTCTAAAGTTATAAAGTTGAGGTTATAAAGCTGCTGTAAATTATGTAAACCACACGAATTATGCTGACAAAGTGGCCAGCCTGTTCACTGCCCTTCACTATCCAAATCCTGTATATCAATCTGTCTGCTACATCCAAGCACAGTTAGGATAACTGCTTTTGTGAGCCATAAATTAAGGATCACTTGTTAATTTTACCTTTCTTTTACTAGTCACAGAGTGGGGTTTTGTACAATAGTTTTAAAAAGTAAAAGAAAACTTTTGAAATATTTATCTATGTAGTGGAAGAGTTGTAATTACTGTAGTTTGAGCTTCTCAAGTTACTTCTGTTTGAGAAACAAGGGAGTTTATTGATTGAATGAAAAGCTAGTTCTTGAAGCAGATCCACTTCTACACAAAGTATGGATGACTGAATTGAGACTTTTGAAGAAAAGGTTACATAAAGATCTCCTCTAGAGTCAATCTGTCTATGGAACGAATTGTAGACGGTGCATATTTGACACTCTAGAGTTTGTGACACTGAGAAACCTGCTCAAACTTTGAAGCTGGTGTTTCTCTGAGTGGAAAGGTTGGATCAGGTGATGATCAGAGATCCCTTTCATATATGAATCTCAGTTATTTAGTCTGAGGGGTTAGGGACAACTTTCACCAGATATGTTGCCAGTCCTCTCACTGCTAGGGAGGATTTAGTGTTTTATTATCTTATTCAGCCAACAAGCCACACCTGATTCTTCACTCTTGCGACCCACTGTACAGAATTCCAGACTCTTAGCACCCAGGACAACCTCTGCTTAGGTCATCCTTTTCCATCCAAGGAATCTGAGTGTGAACCGGGCCCTGAGGAAGCTGCTATCACAATCAGATGAGCACTTCCAGCCATGCTTACAAGCACCTTTGACCATTGTTCCTGACATCAGCCCTGGGAGTGTTCTGCCCATGTTTCATCTGTTGGGTGGCACAAGCTGGGCTGCTGGGGAGCCTCTGGGCAGGAGGCAGACAGCAAGTGCCACAGTTATTAACTGCGCCAGTACCAGTCTATGACTCCAGCTCACTTGTAAACAGTGACTGTCCTGATTCCCAGAGTCACTGAAGATTAGGTGTCCCTCTTTGCACAGACAACCTCTCTCCTTCACTGAATTCACACACAGCCTCTCTCCTTCTCTGATAAGTTTTTCTGGTTATTGTCTGAAACATACCTTTTTCTATTTCAGTTATAAGCTGAAGTATACTAACAGCCTGATATCACTAGCTTCACCTTACATACTGCATTTGCAATAAAGGACTCTATCTAGGAAGCACGAAAACAAAATAATTTCTTTTTTTACTTTTCAGCATGAGTTTCTGTGAGGAGTTCTGATTGTTTAGGATTCATAAGAGACGGGAAATGCACATGGTGAAATGGTAATTTCTTTTTTTTATTTTCTGGGTGTTAAATTTTCCAAGAAAAACAAGAAAGCTTGTTGAAAAAATAACATGTATATGTATGTATGTATATAATATATGCAATTTTTAGGCAGAAACTATTCTCCAACTTCCAGAGAGGTTGGTTTTATAAACATGTGAAGGCGTCCCATATCCTGGAAGGCTTCACATCAAGCTGAGATTTGCCTTTAGACAAAGTGATTTAGACAAAGAATTAGTGTTGCAGTATAGCTATAGCTGTATCCATCCACCTCTCTTTGGAATTCTGCTACTGCACTAGTTAAATAATGGACAAGGAGAAGAACTGTCTTGGCATTTTAGAGTTCACCCTAGAGTTAGTCTTAATTGTTCATGAGATTTACTCTGTCCTTGCAAACCTAACCTTCCCTGGCACCTTCCAGGGTTAGCAAGGAGAAAAGTGCCTATTTTGACATCCTCCAGAGGAGCTTCTCCTTCCAGTGATTACAGTAAAAGTTTGAGGAGATTATCCAACCTTGGTTAAACACGGCCTTTACAAACACTCACCTCCATTTATAGTCACAAATTAAATTATTCACAGACATCCCTCTAAAGATCAAAAAAGCCAACACATTTTACAGTCTCTTGTGACACTGAATTACACAGACTCTGCTAAGCATAAGGATTTGGCCCATACATGTTTAGCTCAGAATTTACTTATGCATGAACTTGAGGATCTTGGCAAATGCTGGACATGATCTGGACTGGATTAAAGAAACATTTATTTAGAAGATCTCCAGCAAGTGGCATCAGGTCCCTGACTGGGTCTGTGAAGGTCAAATTCAATTCTCTGTCCCAGGCTTCCTGTGAAGGAATGATGTGGCACAGAACATGAAGTTAGTTATGTATCATCAGCTCTTATAGTACTGAACTACTTAGGCTCCTAAGACGAGCTTTCTTTGATGGCTCAGATACTTAGAAGTTTATGTCTTGTTAAATCCTTTTTTAATACCGTTTAAAGTGCTCTATAAAGTTTCAGGGCTATCAAAACAATAAAATTATCTAACAAAATCCTGAGAGGATTATGCTTGCCCACTTAGTCATAGTATGAGGAATTTCCTATTTCTGTGATAAATGATGACTTACACTGTTAAGAATGGCAGTCTGAATTAAGACAACTATATTAAGAAAAGAGAAAACTTATGAGTTTATCAGGACGAAATATTTGGCTGTTCAGTTCTGTACACAAACATCACAGCCTCGAAAACTGCATATGGTTCCTATGGGGGCTGCTGTTTGCAGAGTTAGGTTTGTCCCCGGCCTATTGAGGCGGAACTGACCTTAGCTGTGAAGTTAATATAGTGCAATTAATAAAGCAAGACAGAAAACAAATACAAAGAAAGGTAGGGAGGATCAGAGGCAATAAACAAGAAACACAAGTTATAGAGTAGAAAGCAGTAGGAGAGTCGGGGAGGAAGAAATGCCTAGTTTTGGAAATGAGGAATCCTTCTCCATTTCCTAGGTCATTGTATTTCCCTATAAAAACATTCAATTAACAGTGCATACCTAAATTTTTCATGAATTTGTAACTAACTATTTTATTCTGAGAGAATGCAGGGAGAAATTCAAACACTACATAGTGGCAAATCAGATAATAATAACCACCTTCCAGTGACATTTGTCCTTCCTATTAAAACTGCAGTATACATGTATCTGCTGGTAATAAAATGTCAAGAATGAGAAAGAAACTTGCAGGACGCTTGATACAATAGGAAAAAAGTTGATTTTTAAAAAAAGACAATGTTCTGCACTGTTATAGGTCCTAATTATGAACAAACCACACTTTGACTGAAAGCAGAGACTTTCATCTCCTGTTTCCAGAAAGCAGGAGACTACGTTTGTTTTGAGAGATAATGAGTTTGACACAGAAAGCTCAGCCTGGCTACCTTTGAGCTCAGCAGCATATGGTCTAAAACTCCACTAATGATGTGAAATCTTGAACCTCCCATTTTATGAAAGTGTATGTTTCACTCTTGGAAGAGGCTTGCTTATCCAGCTCAATACTGTTGCGTGTTTCCTGTCATTAATGCAGAGTGGTAGAATAAGCAAACTGAATTTTGAATAAAAGACAACTGCCTGTATTTTACCTGTGGAAGAGAGATGTAAGCATTCAGGTATACAGGTTTTTGGCCTCACAAATCAGTCTTGGTTTGCTACTCTTCCTCACATACCAACTTAAATATCCTTCCTTACTTAAAAATCATGGACAAATGTGATGAGTAATGGACTCAAACCCAAAATTGACAAATTCTGAATCTCAATCATTCCAATGGAAAAATTACTTTTGTAATCAAGTATAAATTTTCAGATAATAAAATCACCTTTTTTTGATATTTCAACATAACACTTCATTAATTACTCAGTATCACAACAGCACTTCATGAGGAGAGCCGTGAGCTTATTCTATATTGTAGTTAGGATAATAAATGATCTTCTAGAGTAATATTAATGATTTAAGTGGAAGTATAAGACAAAAAGGATTAAAACTTGACATATTTTGTTTTATAGACCCTTTTAGTCCTTTGGAGTCTGCACAGAGACATTCTGTGAGCTATACTGTAGTCTCATGGATTTCCAACGTATGGTAGCAATGCAACTAGTTTAGCCAAATCTAAAAAAATTAAGATTGCCTCATTATCCGGATAGAAAGGATTTAATAGTGATTGATTTCTGTCATAGTGGGATAATTAACCTTACCACTTACAATATGTAGTTATTCATTAAGAGCATCTCACACCAACTGCCAGAAATTATTAAGCTAAACCTCATGATACTTGCAAAGAAAGAATAACTATCCCCACTTTGCAGGTGGAAAAGCTGATTACATACAGATGGTCGCAAATACCTTACACCCATGACATACAGACATCGTTATACAAAAAGAGATAAGGATATATTTTCCTAATTGATTATCTAATATTTGGTATTATATCTATGCTGAAATGTATAACTTAATTTTTGAGGAGCTGAAAATCTTTTATCTCACAGTCCAATGAATATGGCGATGAAGTTTAAACACAAATCAGGAACAAACTACATCTGAGCAGCTTCAGAAATTCAGGTTTTCTTTTGAAAGCACGGGAAGATGTATAAAAAAAACACACAACAAAGTTCAACAGAACTCTAAATCAAATATTAGACTTCTTTATTTGAATATCGTGGTTGTGAGTATTAGTTTCTACATGTTAGAGATGTAGGTTAAGGGACTTTGATTATACATAGTTTGCAATGAGAGTCCAAAACTGCCTATCTTTGAATTCTGTCACCTTTATCTTGATTTTTTATAATTTTTATTCATTAAAATATGACATACTTTATTTACTAAAGAAAGCTCTCTGGTAGCTAATTTAACATCTGTTAATTTGTACAGGGACAGAGTGATACTTTACTTTACCAGTATAAAGCAGAGAGGAGGTGGAGGTCATAGTGTGTTGCCCACTAGCAGCACTCTGTGTTCTCCAGATTCTGTTGGGGAGAGGGAGAAAAAACCATATGCCAACCCAGAAAATCCCTATCTAGCTTTATCATAATGAACAGTCCTCTTTCAGTTTGCTAAATTGTAAAGCCCTTGTGTTTGAAAAACATAATCACTCTTAGACAAGCTAAGCATGGCAGAGTTGTCTCACAAGGAGTGCTACTCCTCTGGTTTATATAGATATAGTCAGGAGAAAGGCAGTGAATCTAACAACACAATCTTCATTGGGTCTACATTTTAATCAGCATTTAATCCCCCAGTATTTGCAGGGATGCTGTGGTAAACTAAAGTAATAGACAAAAATGAATAACCAGGGAAAAGTGAGTGAGTTAAGACAAGTATGCATGTAAGATTTCTTTGTAGCAAAGAAGAGGTTTCAATTAACTTTTAAATATTTTTCAATAATTTTCTTCTTTTCAGCATTTTTGTTCTTCCATTAAATTTATTTATTCTCTCATTCAATTATTTGACTTAGAAAATATGACAAAATATGACAAAAAATTCTTCAATCATTAGGAGTGCCCAATAGCTAAAACCAAGGAAGTTGTGAAGAAAATATGTCTTGAGAAAACACCCATTAGATGACAGTCTACCTGATTTAATGATGTGTCAAATAGGATAGAAATCTTATTGAGTCCCAGGGCTTAAGTATTTTTTCAAGTTTTGTTTGAGATAGTGAGGTATAGTGTGAAAGCAAAATGCTGTGAAGGTGATAGACCATAAAACTGGTGATGTGAAGGAATGAAAATGGTCAAATACAGCTGTCCTTGCTTTTGCTGAGGAAATAGGAGCTCACTTGTCCTGCTGGGATTATTTGCAGAGCACAGTTTGTCAGTAAATAGGTATGAGAATCAGCTGTATTGTGAGTGAAAAAATGTCCTGAATGTGTCTATGGAAACCAAATTGTACTTGTCTTGTCCAATCATTCCTTATAATCTACAAAGTTAGGACTTCTTCTTTTATTTGGGAGCATCTTGGTGCAAGCCTTTGTAATATTTGATGAACAGCAGGTACATCAGAATCACTGATTTCCTTCTCCATAAGGTAATTAACAAAACCATTAATAACCAAGCTGTCTGCTGTACCTTAAAGCTACAGAAAGTCAGAGGTTAGTCCACATGGTCTCATTGCAGCTAATTGGTATCACACTCCCTTGTAAGACCTTGCTTCTTTCAGTGAACCCCTCCTACCCCAGCAAAGGGATGTCTAGGAGCAAGAGAGGACATTAACCTCTTCTTCTCTCACTGCTGGGTCTGAGTGCACTGAGTGCTGCAACCCGGGCTAGCCTGGGTTAGCTTTGGACTACCAGTGTCAGGATCAGGACTGCAGCTCACCTGAACCTGGAAAATAGAATCACTTCATGTTTGGATTCAGGCTTGGCTCAGTAGTTATTTTATCAATACCTGTTTGTTCCCATCCTAAAACATTAGCTCCTTCTCTGTGATTGCGATAAAGTCAGTGTTACCCTGGTGATTTCAGAGAGAAAGAGCAAAGCCATCAGAGGAGAGAAATGGTTTTGTTAATTGAGTCTGCTACCTCTTAGTTCTTGTGTCAATATGAATTCAGTGGTTTGCCAAATTTTTGTAAGGAGATTAATGGTTTTGGCTGCCTAATTTAGGAAACATTTAAAGCCTCTTGGACTTTAGGAAGTGCAAGTTATGTTCCACTGAAGTGCTTCAGGCTGGGTACATAAAAGCAAAAGCTCTGAAGATGCACCCACCCAAATATATGCGTATGTATTTTTACATGTTCTTTTCTTTGCTGCAGTTGTACATTTGGCAGAACATGAGCTTGCTGCTTCCTCTCTTTGCTTTGCTAAAACTGACAGTCTGAATTGTTAGAAAAATGTATATTCACTCACAGCTCTAGCTTTTTTGATAGAAATTAACTAATTTCATATTTTTCCCATAATAGAAAGATCCAAGAAGCATTGCTCATGGTGGAACAAATGAATCAATAATCTACTTCCATGATTTGATTGGGGAAACAAAAAAAAAAGCTGCAGCTCATATCGGCCCACATAATTTCACAGCTCTGGAAATTCATACCATTTTTAGGCTTTTCCTTCCATGACAGTTTTCCATGTTGAGAAGAATTCAGCTTTGAGTTTTTTACTTGCTCTGAATGCTTTTCCTATTAAAAAAAAAAAAAAAAAAAAAAAAAAAAAAAAAAAAAAAAAAAAGTTTAACACCATTTTTATTGCTTTTTTCCCCCAAAGATTTTTTTAAAAATTAAAGTGTTTCATAATTACTTCCCAAAGCACTAAATACATTTCCTTCTAGATTTTGTGCATGTAAGTTTCCATGATGCATTCTTATAAGACTGAAAAATAAGTTCTGCATAATAATTTATCATTATAACAAGAATTTTTATTAGTACCACATTATTTGCAAACAGATGAGTAAGTCTTTAAAGTAATTCAAAATTACAGTTCGAGATTTCTCTTGAGATGTTTGTAGATCACACACATCAAAAAAAAAAAAAGAACATTCTTTTGGGTCAAGTATTTTTAATGAAAATAATCTTAGTTTAGATATCCTGTGTTCTTTTTTCTCATAAATTAGTATCAAAGGAAAATTATTCTATTTTGATTCTGTGAACACTTCATGTTTAATTCTAGGTTTGTGTTAAGTCCAATTTATTGTGACAGAATTATTTATGTGCTGCCATTTAAGCAGTGAAATAAGTGCTTGCAAATCAGTTAGATAAATATATTAATTAGTTAGAAGACAGTCTATAAGAGTGCAAAATCAATAGCATGTGGAAAGTAACAAAGTATCAGCTTTCAGCCAGATGACTAACTATGCAAGCTGAAATTTTTTACATCCAGAACTCGAACTTTGGACATGAGCAGTGTCTTTCTCCTAATGTCTGTCCATAAAAAATGTAAACCCCTGAATAGCAGTAGAACACAAATTCTAAATGGTACAACCCCTGTAAAATTAAACTATGTTTAAAAATATACTTTTATGATTTTCGATACAGACTCTCAGTTCTAGTTATCACCGTCTGAGCTTGGTGTTGCCATTTTGATAATATCCCACTCACTGAGTTCAAGTGACTGGCATAGACCAGAAACATAACTATGTGTGTAAGTCAGTATTTAGGTTTAGTTCTATGCAGAATGGGAAATCTGGGACAGATAAATGGACATTTATTCTAATACTATCATTCTTCTAATCTGATATACCAGTATTTGCCTAAACATTATTTGGTACTTTTTGGAGCATAACTTTTGAGACAGCAAGTCTTTTGAGTTTGTAAACCCTTTCTTGATGAATTATTTTTTAATCCATTTTGTCTCTCCTTCTCAACCTTATTTACTTCTTAATTGACAATCACTTTAATTTCATGTCTTACACTAATGTCAAAATGCCTTCTTTCAACCACTGATCCTACAGTCAGTCTAACAGTTCATCTAGCACTGCTTTTAAGGTTGGAATGGGACTAAGAGCCAACAGATCACCCATCAAGTTGCAGTTATTGGCCTGTAACACAGACTAACCTCAAAAGAATGAGAACAAGATGATGGGCGTTTAAGAGATGGAACTTCAGAGATACAGGCTCAATCAGCAGAGGGGCTGAGAGAACGGTTTGAATGTCCTACTTCGGCCAGGAGAATTACTTTTCTCTTGCAAAGACAAGTTTATTCAGAAAATCCCCAAACTTTCTGCTCATCCCACCTGCATCTGAGGCAAAAAATTGCCTAAAATATTAGGGGAGGGATCAAAAGAAAACCAAACGCCATTCTTTTCTGAAAACAAATGTTTTGTTCCTTGAAGGAGATCATGGATAAAAGAGGTGAGAGCATGTGCTCTGCATATTCTTTCCACTTCTGTCTCCATCTTCAGCCTCTCAAGCCTCTTTTTTTTTATTTTTTTAAATTCTATTATAAAATGGCTAAAGACGATGCAAATCTGGGTCTTGGTCTGTTTTAAACCTTGTATCTAGGAAACTGTCTTAGATCCTTCTATTCATATATAGCTTGATTAATTTCTGTAGGGCTAAAATACTGGTTTCTGTTTTGGTGTCTCCACTGAGCATGGGAATGACTGTCCTCTGCCTCTGCTAAAGAAGGATTTAACTTTCATCTTTCAGGGGCTTAGACATACCTTGGTTTCTGGTACTGATGCCTTCTCCAGCCACCTAGAAACAGAGACTAGACAAGAGTAAGGGAATAAAGATAGGTGTTTATTTGAAGGGCCTTCAAGGTACACCCTGGGGAGCCAGAGGCTGCCTCCAAAAAATGGACCCCAAGATGGACAACAGGTCACGAGTTCTTCACACCTTTATAGGTTTGGTTCATTTGCATAAAGCCCCAGTTCAGTGATGTAATTCCCCTCAGCTTGCTCCCCCCTTAGAGGCTTTGGTTTACACATTTTGGACCTAGAAGAGCCTGGCTGTCCTTGAAGGCAAAGCCTGGAGAGGCTTTGTTATGTCTATCTTGCACAAAAGAGCAGAAATTACAGGCTACAAGGAACTTCAGAGTTACACTCTAAGCAGTACAGAATTTGAAAAATATAAAAATTAAAACCTAAGGCATCAGTACTAACATTTTGTTATGAAGACAGAGGAGTAGGATGGCCCACATGGATTGGTGCTTGGCCAATGTTTATATTATATTGTGTTAATGTGATAAAACAGAATTTTATACACATATGTATATATAAATTTATGCATATAGGTATGTGTGTGTATTAAGGATTGACAGACGTGGTGATTTCTGCTAAAAAGGAATTGAATGTACAATCAGTATTTAGATATCTGTTTGCAGACAAATGTCTAAATTGCAAAAATATCTTAGAGTACCATGATGAATGAATAATTCTAACTAAATACTTTCTTCAGTGATACCACACTGATTTAAAGAAGTCTTGTCCTAAATGTCTCAGAAATCAAGAAAATAGTTGTACAGGAATTATGCGCAAATTTATAACTACTTTTCATGTTTTCAGTCGGTACTTTGTAGTATAACTCTTATATGGGTCATTTCAGCATTTGCTTAATTTTACATATGGGCTCAAATCCAGTTATCAGTGGACTGTTTTGCTGAAGATGGCTAGATTTAAAAATTAAGTATGTGCCTTAGTACTTCATGAATGAATTCTGTAATCTTAGGAGATGCAAACCTCTCAAGAATTCAATTAAATGTCAATTAAACTTGGCTGAAAACTCAAACCTGTGTAAGCAGCTGGGGATCTGGACATCAGAAGTTGAACAAGACCTACCCAATCTCTTTTCCTCAGACTTTATTCAGCATAGATTTGCTGTCAAAATTGAATTCAGCTCTTGCTATTTAGATCCTGCTAGGTGAGATTTTTTTCTTATATCCTGCACACCAAATCAAAAAATTGCTTTTTTAAAAGCATTTTTAACAATACTGTAAGTGTCTCCTATACAATAGGTGAAAGTAGGATTCCGAATGTCCATTAGCTAGATGGCAGTCACAGCACTGGACTTTGCTCATAATATGAACTTTTCAACAGAGTGGATGTGATTATTTGCTACTTTTGTCCCATGCGCAAAATATGGCTGAAAATGTAACAGTGCAGAAGAAAGGACAAATTTTAAATAGTTTGCAACTCAACTGGAGAGAAATGTATCAGCCAAGAGAACCTATTTCTGCAGCCTAAGGGCCAGATTTCAGTATTCAGTTATTAGGCAACTTGGAACAAAAGAAAAAATTGCACAGAATTCTTGTAACTACAAAGTTTACTCCTCAGTTTTCCCTGCAATTACTGTAGCCTTAGCCTCAATTCCCACAGCAATTAATACATTAACTTATTTTGACCATTTTTATTTTATTGTTTTTTTAGAGTCTTTGAAGAAGTCTCAGCAGGCAAAACTTGACTGACAGGTGGTTACACCTTTATGGGAATGGTAATCTGGCTTTCTGTCTCTGCAGGTTTTAATTCCTTAGTCATTCTTAGCTCTGTGCACCTTTGGCTTCTTCAGTCTTCCATCTTTCATGCTCTACAGAGTTGGTGTCTCTGTGTAGATCATCCTTTGATCATATGCCTCACAGAGCCAATACACATACATTTCCACTGCTGATTCACTCTGTGCATGTCTGATTTCATGTATTTATGGTTATTTTATTCAGAAGACTGCAGCTATTATTGCCATTTTAATGTTCTCATCCAGATAGTAATACAGCAGGTGACTACTGGTAATTAATCATCAAACCCTTTATTCTTTTTATAACAGAGGAGCTTTTTAATGTTGTGCAAGTCATAACCTGCACAACCATAAGTGTTCTGCGAATCTGTCAGAAATAGCCAAGCTCTTCTAGAAAATGGTCAAATGCTGAAAGTCTTATCTTAAAATTTTATGGGGTCTGCGTGTCCTATTAAAAGTTTTATAGCTGTCCTTCCCATTAAAAACACAGAAAATTTCCTGTCAAAGCCCCCAGTCTAACAGTGGTGCGTGTTACTTCTGTTACTCTCCCTTGCAGATAAATTACAATCTTTCAGCTGCATTAATATGTTTTCTGGTGAAAAAGCAGTGTACAAGCAGCCATTTTTTAATCTTCATCTTTGAAAGCCATTAATGGCCATTCAACCTCTCATAGCACTTAATAAGAGTATTAATGACACACTGCTGACAGTAATGTCAATCAGTCAATGTTTGGACATTACTAATATTTCCCATTACATATTGTATGATAAATTTACTATTACTACAACTAGGAGAATGAGCAGAGCAATGTCACAGTTACAATTTTATTTTTATGTAGTACAAAATGTTTTTAAAATGGCATTGTGTTATGAGAAATGTCAATGGCTGTGTATTACAATCAATAGAGACATCTAGAGTAGCCCTTTGCTGTGTCTTCCAATCATCATGCTGGTCGATTAATATTGGTAAAGGAGTCTCAAAGTCTACAGCATCTAAGAAGCTTCCAGACAAACCAGCATCAGGAAAAGTAGCAGGGTAGCCACTTGACTCATCTATTCACCTGTTTGCCAGATGTGATAAGGAAAAGTGGTATCCTTCAGTCATACTGGAGAATTAGTGGTGATGGACTTTTTCCTGGTAAGACTACAAGAGATTTCAGTCTTTAAAAACAAAACAAATAAATAAACAAACAATCGGCACCCCCCCAGCCCCCCAAGGTATTGTAATTGCTATCAACAAATGTTTGGGGCTGATTATATAGCATGCATACACTGCTATTCAAACTAGTATCGGTACAGGCTTGCATGGCAATTTTTTTATCATCTGAAACATATTGTTTGGAATAGACAAAGTATTTATTTTTTAACAAAAATAGATGGATTTTTTGTTTATTTGCATTTCTGTGCTGTATCAGAAAATGCAAGTATGTTATCATATGAAATCCATAATATTGCCTTTGTCCCACCTCTCACAGATTTTGGAGGACTGTTATGGTTAGTTTTAGGATTAGGAAATTGTGGGCACAAAAAAAGAAAGAAAATCTCTCAGGGAGCACATTTCTCAGTTTGTTTTAGAGAGGATTGTGATCAGAAAGAAATACACAGGTTTTTAGATTTTTGGACAACGATTTGACCCTATAAGATTCTGAGTATCTTGTGATATGCCTAGGATGGAAGCCCAGCTCTTCAGACTCTTACATTTTGTGTGTGTGTGTGGTAGGATTTGTTTTTCTTAGGTTTTAAGGATGAGGAGCTTCACTTGACCTTTCTGTGAGAATATTTGCATGGGAAATTTCTATGGGGAAACTTGGTAGAAATGTTTAAGTACCAAAGACTGTAGATAGAAAATTAGTGAGGTTTTCAAAAGTGCCAAGGGATCCAAATACATTGGAAAATCATACTATGATCCCTGACTACATTGTAAACCACTTTTATCCTTTAAAAGCTAATCTTTAACCTCCATGTGTGAGATTAATCTCACCTAACTTGAAACATCCTTCCTTAATGTGGATGTATTTGTCTGAGCTAGACAGCATGGTAACTTTTTATAGTCAGGGAAGAGAAACAGTCACTTGTGGGACACGATTCATCTAATTGTGACTTAGAAATCTAAACCAGTTCAGATGAATTGAACTCTAAAAATGCCTATTTGTCTCCACTGTCTGTAGCAGAATTCTGGGGTGACAGTCTGCGCTATCCTTGGCTGTATGACTGACTTATAAAGTCAGACAGCTAAATGTCTTAACTGCCTTGTTTTGGATCAATTTCTAAGAGCCAAATGGCTTAAGCAATCTGTGTCCAAACTTACTGTCAAGGCAAAAATCAGGTGTGAATCTCTCCCCTCTGTGCCTGGTTTTCTCTCTCCAGGAAATGAGTAGTGTAACTCCAGAATTCAGTGAGAGGACGGGGCAGGACACAGGGTGTAGACACATATAGGATCATGGGTTACAACGTGAATTCAAAGTAGCGTGCGTCACCTCTGTGCTTCAGTTCTAATTGGTGACATAGATATTACAGCTTATTGCCTGTTGTCGGGGCAGCATGGAAACGTGCTAGGGGTTGTGATTCACGTGCTGCAGGAAGGTCTACCCCTTAAGGAGTCAGAGTAAGGCCTTAGGTGTCTGCTGCCATTATGCTGAATTGAGCCCTGGACATGATAGCGGGTTTTTTTATTTTTTTTTTCCCTATATAGATTGAAAAAGTAAGAATTCCTATTTCTAGTGGCCCTTCTTTTTCAGAATTCTAGATCCAAAAGACCTTCTCTGACATAGTGAAAATGTGGCTTTTAATGCATGAGATATTTAATACTTTTCCCTCACTTTACTCTGTAGGAATTTTATTTGTCCATTACCTTAGGCATCAAGCTAGTATCGTGATGAGTATTTTCATGTTCATATTTTCTCAATGAGAGTTTTGTAAAAAAAAGAACAAGGTTGCATTAGTAGCTAAATGAGAGAAAGATGATAATTTTCAAACTTTTGTGCAATAAAGAACAGTTATTTTTTTGAAAAAATAAAATGTGGGTGGGTTTCTTTTGGGTTTTAGATAGAGTAGTTATTTTTGCATATTTTTATTGAGCATTGTGAAACCATTTGCTGAAATTCTTGCCAAATAGACTAGTGGTGAGTTGGTCAGTCCCATGAGACAGCCTGATCCTGGGCCATTTAGTACTAATGCAGTTGTCAGGACGAATCTGTTGTAAACTCTGATGTTGTTCCAAAGTGCTTCTCTGGCTAAAGAAGGAAAAATAGAGATGGTTACCAAAAGAATGACGTGGGGGCTGGGGGCTGAGGGCTGAGGGAGTAGATGAGGACAGTGTATATCCAACAGCACAGAAAAATAAGTGAGGTCTTAGAGCTGCAAAAATCTACTTTGTACCATGGCCTTAAGACGTCACCTTAAGGCAAATTCCGAGCCATAGGCATTTCACTCTGCTTATTATCTTCCCTGAACATAGGCTGTGCGCTCTGTGTTTGAAAGCATTAAAGGCAAGGCTTTGTAGAAAAGTGGCCTTGCAATTCAAGGTTGATTAATGGCATATAGAAAAAAAACCCTTTTATTTTTCAGCCTTTCTGAACTCTTGAAATGTTTTTATATATCTTTCGAAAGGCTTTTACTTTCAGCTCACTCCTTACCTAAAGGCCATTCTATTTTTTGCACTCACAGTGCAAACAATTGCTGCTTGGGTTACTGGAAGAAAATTAGCATTTTGCTCGTGCTAATTTCCTTCCAACTACCTTGAAGAAGCCATCTCAGACTTCCTTCATAATTAGGTCTGTATAAAACACAGATGTCATTGGGCCACCTATCTTCCAGCAGATCTGCCTGATCAGCAGAGTGGTGTCAAGTGGTATAGTCGGCAACACCAATTCCTACTCCTTGCTAGGATGTCTTCTAGGATGTAGCAATTAGTTTATGATATTAAAACAGTTGGAAGACCCTAGTCTATAATAATGCCTAAAAAAATTGCAGTATTGTCTTCCTCCTACATTATTTCAAATATACCTTCTCAACTGTTTCCTCTGTTTAGAAAAATCTTGCTCAAATCTTCAAAGACCTGTAAATTCTGGCCAAATTTTAATCCTCTGTCTTATTTTTACTTCCCAGTCTCTCTGGGCCTATAAGTACTTTTACCTCAATGCTCTGCTCTTTCTTGACTTTCATGACATTGCCCTCCCTGGTTCTCCCTTTTTTCTTCAGGAGAGGACATTTTTATATCTCCTAGATTATTGATCTTTCCTCTAAAACCTACTCCATTATCTCTGTTTTCCACATACAGTATTTCCACTCCCTTGTTGCTAGCTTCTCAATTTTACTTTTTTCATTTGTTTCTTTCTCATCTCCTGTTACCCAAACAGTGGTAATACTCTGGTATTTATTTTCCTCTCAGTATCTTTCTATTCAGAACTATTTTACTTGTCTCAGCTCAAACCAGGTCAAGATTTGATTTCTGAAATCTGAGTCTTGCAAACTCTCACAATTTGATGACAACTCTTGTACTATTTAATGTTTTACTGAAAGCTTCAGTTCCTAAAGGCAACTGAGAACAAGAAACCCTAAGCTTTTATCAAAATTACTAAAACCTTAGCCTTCAGGATTATACAAAATCCTGAACACGCAAAACAGCATATTAAGGACTCATACAAAAAGGCAAATAAAAACCCAGGCTATGCCTCTTTTAACACTTTACTCCTATTTCCATTAACAAGAAAACTAGCCTCACTTTTGAGAAAATAAGATAAATCCTTTCTCAGTAATATTTCAAAATGAAAATTAGAGATATCCTTACCAATCAAAAAAAAAAAAACAAAACAAAACAACCCAAACCAGAAAATAATAAAAGTTCACATTGATATGAGGAACTCTTTGCAAACACTGTCACCATAAACACAAACTACAACAATAAAATGAAGTTCTTTTCATAAAGATCAGAGAGCATAATGAGTATGCAGTTTAATTCAAATTCAAATTAAGATTATTCTTAATTGAAGATGAGCATCTTTATCACATGGGGTAATTTTAGAGAAGTGTGTGAAGCTGCTCAGGAAGCACACAACAACCTGGGAAAATAATGTGGCTGTTGTCAGGCACCACGAAGTTAACAGTATTTCTGCAGATTTTTAAGAGCTGTGTAAACTGGAATCAATTTGTGTATTTACCTTTATTGATCCTACAAGCTTGTGAACACCGCTACATATTTTGTTCTGCCAGTAGATGGTGATATTTATATTAACTATTTAAGTAAATGGGAAAATATGTACATTTATTTATTTCAGCGTACATTCCTTATATATCAGATGTATTTTAACAACACAAGCTAATTTCAAGTACTTTGGGTGTTTATAGAAAGTGTAATGTATTGTGAAAACATATAATTACATGGCTGGCTTTCACACCGTTGGTGCCCACTTTGGGCTTTAATGCCCAAACCATTACCATCTTTTGAGCCAGCAGCATTTAACTTGTTCATATATTTGGACTGGCTGAATATTCCTAGGGGCTGTGTGTGAAACTGAAAGGAGAAAGGAGGATTTTGAGAGGCCATTTTCTGTTCCACAGTCAGTTGCAAATGGAAGCAAACTCCTCACATATCCAGTAGAATTAGTCAGGTTTTCTCTCTTGCTAGAGTGCCTGCCTGTTTACTGCTAATGAAATTCTAAAAGCATTCTTAAAAGTGTTGCAGTTAGAGTTCAAGGATAATTTAGAGTATATTAATGTATGCTTAAATTAAATTGCCCTTGGTCAGCTCTAGCATTTTCCAAAGACAAACTATACATAACTCACTTCAATGCTTGCAAGCCTATCACAGAATATTTCAAAACTTAGGACGGCAGATTTTTTTCTCTGTTAATTACATCAGGATGGATGTAAGTTGGTATAGTTGGAAAAGTATTAACATTTTTAATACACTAAAAAGCCCCTACGTATATATAAGCCTTCATTTAACAAGGTATTTTAGTACATACCTAAATTGTAACTATATATCTCACTGACTTGAGAGGAGTTGTCCACATGACAACAGTTTAGAATATTCTTGTGTTTCTTGCTTGGCTATGATTTGAGATCGACACTAAATTCAGTAGTTCTTATTTATAAAATTTTGTTCCTTACTAACTAGATAACAGTGGTAGACATAAAATACTCACAAATAAAATTGCAGTAATTTGAGTTTCCCAAGATGCAACTGCATTGAAAGAATTGAACCCTCCAGGGTTTTGACTAAAATTAAAGCCTGGAATTTTTTTTTTGAAGTAAGAATAACAAAATTCAGAGCATGAGAAATAATTATCTAGGGTATATGTTCCCTAAAAATGTGATAAGGAGTGAAAGCAGCAACAAAAACCCCTACTTTCATTTCTATCTCAGTATCTTAGTATTTTACTCAAATGCAAAAAGAGAAACAAATATTCAGTTTCCTTTAACTTTTCTTTATCACTGATGTCCATTTTGTTGAAATATGCAGTACTAATGAAAAAATGCAATTAATAAAGCTTAAGTTTTTTACATTTTTCCTTAAAGTATAAATAAACATATATTGTTGCTGCATTCAATTCCATGAAAACTTAGTTGTTACAAAAAAACAAGAAGCAAAAACTATGGATTTAATTCAACATCAGATTTGGGGTTTAAAAAATATTTATAATGGAATTAAATAGGTCTTCAGTGGTTTGGCTTCAGAATTTTTTAAATTTTTTCTTTTTTTAAGAGGAATCCTTACACTGTCTTCAATCAAGCTTATGAAGCTGGGACTCCATTGAAAAGAGATGTGTCCCTGTAGACAAAAAAAGAAAATAATCTTCTACGCAGATATGTTTAATCATGCAGTGAAGAATAAGGAGCCCCAAAATATTAATTTAAATAATATAATTTCTGAAGGATTACAAGGTTTTTGCTGATGCTAATTTCCTTCCAACCAAAAAACACCTCTGTTTTGTTTGTGGAGTCGTGCTGGAAACATAAAACATCATGTTAGTACCGAAAAACATGATACAATACACTAGACAGAAATATCAAATTGCTTCCATATATGTTTATCTTTCCAGATGGGCTTCATTAAAAATATTACTCAGCTAAAATGTATGCATCAAATGTACAGCAGTCATCTGGTTGTAGGAGAGAGATGGACTCCTGTTCTTTGACAGTTATTTTAGGATAAGAGCTTTTTATCTCCCCTTTGGTTACAAGTGCTGAAGCCACTCCCATTATCTCGGGGTGTGCTTAGGACAGCACTTGCAGGAGTGTCCTCACTGACCAGCAGTCTGGATCTGCCCCGCAGACAGTACCTTCATGGCAATTACCTGAGCAACTATAGTTTTGCATCTACAAAAAGGATTATTACAGTAGAGTGCACTGTTTATTGCCACCAAAACCGTTATTTTTTGACTTCTTTCTCTTTGATGCCCGAAGCTGCCAATGATCCATAACTCCTACAAGCTTCATATTGATTTGGGTTGTTACTTAGTGTAGTTCAGTAACTCTAAAAAGGGAGACTAAAGCTGTCTGATTTGGAGCCATAAGAAAACCAATAAGATAAGCCATCAAATAACAAACCTTCGAAAGTAAATGTGTTGCTTGGTCAAACTCATTTTTTTTGAGGAATGAGGAAATTGTGGAAAGGAACAGTGAAAAAAATACCAATGTGTCCAATTCGCCAAGAAGGGAACATTGATTCTGATATGGAAAAAGAGACAGGATGGTCATGGGAAGAGTGTTAGAAGAAAAGAAGGGCCTTTTCTTGTACATTTGGGCAGGAAAATTTGCTCAGTATTCCTCTCAGAGTGTTGCAATTTCTTTCTTAAAGAGCAGTAAGAAGAAATTGTAAGATTGGTGATCAACCAAGAACTTTAGCTAACATGCAGGAAGTCAAAACTGTCTTAGATTTTCCCTCCTGGTACAGAAAAAGACCTTAGTTTGGAGAAGGATGTAAACAGGCACCTGTCAAGCAGACCTAAGAGAGAAGTGTACTTCAGGATAATCCAGACTGGATTAGCAAAGGTGTTGAGACAGGAGGGAGCTCACGACCCTGGAAAGTACAGGCAGCTCTTTCAGTTGTTTTGAATCTTGATTTTAAGTGCAGAAAGAAAAGTTCTGAGCAAAAGTGAATGAGTTGATGGTCACCTGAAAAGGGTTTATTATACTCAGTAAATCATCCCATGAATTTAAACTGTAACACACACTAGCCTGGTTTGGGAGAAAGCTGAACAAATAAAGCAATCGTAACTCAGCAAGTTAGGGAGTTAGGGAAACAAGGCAGAAGACACAGCTGAAATGCAATAAGCAGAGATTCTACATCTTGACACTTTTGTTATTTAATAATTCTAAATTATTCAATATTTTTAAGTTTGAGAAATCTTTTTCTATCTTTTTTTTAATCAAAGAGTTATAACAATATGGCAGTGTATAATTGTACTTGAATCTTGTCTATGACCTGAGAGACAACTCTTCTTTTCTTACAGTGGTTGCTGGCTCTTATTGATTATTGAGGTTTTGCTAAACATACAATAATGGACACAGAAATACTGATTTAGAATTAAATGCATGGCATATTATCTGCATTTAATTGTGATTATTCTTATTCAGAGATGAGATAGTGATTTTACATTAAAGGATAAATGAAGAAAGCAAGTGATGTAAAACAGATTGAATCTCAATAACTGAGGTGATAATCTATTTGGAGACCAATGGCAACAGAGGAGGGAAACTTTAAGTGACTGACTGAAACTTGATTTCTTTATGTAGGCCCAGCAAAAGACTGCAGTTTAGATTGACCAATTTACTGTCTGGAACAAGAATGAAGTTCTTAGAAGTTAGAAAGCTTAAAAGGCAGATGAAGGCAAAGAATTTAATAAAGAAAAGGATATATTTCTTTGAATTTTATAGGAAGCTTAGTTTATGTTTTGCATCATAAGTACTCGGTATTTTTTTTATCAGAAATATCTATTAAAAGGTCATAAAGGACAGTTTGTGAGGAGAATTGGAGAAATATTAAAAGGTCATAAAGGACACTTTTCTCTGTGAGGATAATTGGAGAAATTTGAGGTTGTTTAAAAGAGGTGTAGTCATCAGAAAACTCTTTGAAACCTTTTTCTTAATATGAGTTCATAATAGATGCAAAGTATTCAAATGATGTATCTCTTTTTTTTTTGCCTACAATGTTATGTATACTCACATAGCACTGAGACATACTAATGGAGGTCAGGATCCTCTTCTATCACAACATTCACAGTGAATTAATATTACTCCCTGCACCTGGAGAACCTAAATTCCAATTAGTTAAGATAAACACTAATGAGAATGCAAGGTAATAAGGTATCTCTTTAAAGTACTGAGTAATTTTGCCCATGACTCACTGCATTTCTTTGGAGAGGATCTGGGTCTCCTGCCTCCCACTTAGGCTTGTTGCTTACTTATGGTCATCTAACTATAATTTCCAAAAAGAGGAAGTGAAAATATTGATTTTTGCTGAGAGGTCTGTTAAAAAGGGAGAATATTACAATTTTAGTTTGTATTTCCGTACAGAAAAAAGGGCCACTTGGGGAGACTCAATATTCCAAGGCCATTAAGTAATAAAACTACTAGGCAAGTAAATATTCCTCAGAGAATTTCGTTACACAGAACTGCACCAGAAGTTGGATTTGCACATTTCTTTCATCAGTAAGGCTCTTCTGTTTCAGAAGTGCAAGCGTATTGTCTCTGCCTTGTGTACATTATTGGAAAAAGCAAACAATACTAATGTACCTGATTTTCAGGGGGAAGTTAAGCTAAACCATGTCACACGCTCTGTGTGGACAATGTCACCCACACATTACAAGATTCTGAATCTGTGGCTTAATCAGAAAAACTAGCTTAATGCTGCCCCAATTTATACCCAACAACAACTTTTATCAGCTGGTTTTATTTATAGTTGTACTATCATAATGCAGAACCTTTCCCCAACATATTAAAAGCAGTACTTATTTTCCATTTTTTTAAAAATGAACCTGAGTGAGGTGGAAGATGTATCACTTACATTCATGTTTGGATGCCTTCATCTGGCTTGTAAGTCTCTGCTTTTTTTCTTCTTCAGTTAGAAATCCCTCTGTGGGTCTTCCTGGCTCACCCTTTCCCTGTTACCAATGCGGATTTCAGACCACTGGCATTAGATTTAGAATTATTTATTTTTCATTCGAGATGCAGTCTGCATAAGACTTTGCATTATAGACATAGAAAAAGTGTATCTTAAACACTAAGAGAACGTTAATGCTAATGTATCATTTATGCAAAATAAATGCATAAATTAATGTGAAATAATGTAAAATAATGTTACAGGCATAACTGCCCAACTATTACTGTCAATTTAAACAAAATTCTGATCTTAATACTGTTAAACATAATTTACATAAATTGTCTTTCTGAGTGTAAAAATAGCAAAACGCTTTATATAAAGGGCCATATTATTTGTTAATCATACATCAAATAAGACAGTGAAATAAATAGTGAACAAAATACATAGTGAAAAAAATCATGTTTGAATTATTTGTATTTTTATGTTTTACTTTTATATAATGTGGCACAATGAGCAGGCCTAACTTCCAGTAATTTCTGAGGTATTAGTCAATGTTAGTCTTGCCCTCTTTGGGATGCTGCTACCATAAATGTCAAATGGCAGTTTGCATAGATAAATTAGCATGGACAAAGAATAGCAGGAAGGGGGATCTATCCCATTTCATGGAAAAAATGAGGCAAAGCAAATCTCAAATTAGAATTAATCTCTTACATCTTTATACTTATAATGTAGGCACACATATCATGGTTAATACTACGTACTATTTTAATTCTTGGTAGAAAGAAACTGACTGTAGAGATGGGAAAGGCATGACTCGAACCCCCATGTTTAACATTCTACGTTAGAATGAGATTAGCTTATTACTAAAAGTGTTTATTCACATTTATTAAGTGTAATGCAACGTTAAAGGAAAGCTTTCTACATCTGGTCAGATGAAATCCATTACGAGAAAAGTGGGAGTTGTGGAAAATGTGAAAAAACACTCATGTCTTTTAATTTCTAGTCCAATATCCCCACTGCTGGGACCTCCTTTTCTAAAGCAGAGATTGCTAAATTCTGCTCCTCGTAAATCAGTACACTTGTGCATTTAGATGCATGATGCTATCTTAGCTAAACCATTGAGTATACAAGTCTAATATTTTGAGCTCACAGGCAGGTCCTGTTGACTCAGGTTGCCTTTCATATCTCCTGGTTGTGCAGAAGGTAACAGGTCCCGGAAGAGCCCCGTTGCATCCTGTGGTAAGAGATGTCTTGAAGTGAGGTACAATAAGGTGAATTATTTACATGCAAAGTGTGTCAATTGCTATGTCTAAGTACCCATGTAGAGCACTGTCATAAATGGTTCCTTCAAAACTCTGAATACATTATATTTTTCCTTATCTATAGATTTCTCTGCCATGACAATCGCTTTGTTGATTCTGAGCACTACTACATATTAATTGGTAGCTTTATCATCATAATCTTTTTTATAATCCACCTCTATGTCACATAGGTTATAAAAAATAAAGCATATTAAAATATTTTTAAAACACATTAAAACATTTTAGAAATACCCAGACTTAACTCATTTTAGCATAATTGAATTTTTCATCACACGGTGTAAACACATTCTGGCTTTCCTGCTCTGTTTCTGTGGTTCAGTGTTTCTCTTTCTGAAAAGAAATGTGTGTGTACACAGACACACATATATATATATATATATATATATGTAGAGATATCATTTTACATGTGTAGTGATTAAAATATAGTACTCATATGGATATACAGAAATAGATAAGAGAAGTACCACATAAAAGATCATTGGAGGTGACCAAAAGAGGATTAATATATTAACATAATTTACATTTATATTTCTATATTAAGAACTTTTACGGTAGCAGTAAAAATATTTTGAATTCTTCTCAATTTCTTATTTCCTCCTGATTTCATACCTAAAAAGTCAAAAAAAGTAAAAAGTACTTTTCTGTCAATATTTCTTGAAAAACAAGAAGAAGAATGAGAAGTGTTTGACAAAACCTATCTACTTTCATTTTATATTGCTTTTTTTAAACCAAGGTGTACATGTGAAATATGAGTAAGTTCTTTAAAATATTTACCATAGTAATCCATCTGAATGTTCAGAATTTGCACAAATACATTTATCAGGAATTATTACAGGAATTAGTATCTCAGGTTCATTCAGAAAAGTGTTGCTATTTTCTGTAGTACACCTCCAAGTAGTGATATTTATTAGTAATAGATATGCTTATCTAGCATGTCTTAAAAAGATACAGTTTAATTCTTTACCATCCATATTGCAGGACTTCATGAAAGTCCTGCCCGTGTTACAATGCATATAGTAGTACATTTTTTCCCCTTTGATATGTCAAAATTGCTTATCAAATTATTAAAATATTTCAATGATGATACAAAAAACAGCCCCTGAATCTGCATGTCCTTCAAATCTGACTTAGGTTCTAGTGCTAAAACTACCACATTAGTTAGATTAATATCCTGTGCAATTTTTCATCACATCCCCATTAACAGTGAAGTGGTTTCATTACATAATGATGGAAAATGTCAGGAAATGTGAATAGAATTCTGACAGATATGGAAAATGTGAGAAGCATAGGAACATGATGAAGTGAGAAGTGTAAGATAAATATCTTTCCAGACTAAAACTGATCTAGAAAATTGTTTTCAAAATAATAATGAATAAGATGGAATGAGCATCAGTATAGACAGTAAATTCTGCCATATACGACCTCATTTGCTGTTAGAAACTTTTACTTAGTATGTTAAACTCTGTAAATGTTACAGTTTTGATTACTGATAAATTTAGTTACAGTTTTGAGTACTGATGCTGTAGCCTGCAGAGCATGTGGCACTGAGCAGAAGCACCACCACCCTTTCCTCTCCACAGCACTTGCAAGCAAAGGTATTGGAGTATTCGCAATATCATTTCAGGCATGGGAGAAGAGAAACTGAAATATAACAAGATGCACTATGAAATATTCTAAGGGCAACACCTGTGGCATGCATTTCCAACAACTTTGGTATCTGTAATTCATGCAAAGATCACAAGGATTTCAAGGGTGTTACCAAATAAGAAAGGTCAGCCCTTGAAGGTGAAGTGTTTAATAGGCCCAAGTACCCTTTGTACACAGGAGGACAATGTGAAATAGTCACTAGGGGTCACTACGAGCATACAGAATTTTCCAAATCCAACAATTTTTTTTCTGGAGATGACTGTGGTACCCTCACAAGTCATAGACGTGGATGCACTACTCCTGCAGTACAGAGTTCCCATAAAAATTCCACCACTGTGGATGGGATGGAAGTTTCAATATGTTTGATTCAGGTCCTATGAGGGAACTAGAATCCACCAGAACTTTTAGGGGATTTTCTGCTTACGGCTTCATTATATACTTCCTCTTTTTGTCCTCAGCATTTTATTCAGACTCCTTTCCTGATAAAGTTCTTTCTTTCTTAGCAATTTGTATGTCTTTTTTCTCTGTCTTAGGGCAAACAGAGAGGTCTCCTGATTACATTTCTTCTCCCTCCCTCCTTTTTTTAACTCTAGCTTCAGAGCAGTTAGTTACTCTTAATTGAAATTCACATAAATATTTGTTATTATGTATTTATTTGTTAATTTCAAGTCCTGGGATAAGATTCATACTTGTTTTACAAACTCCTTCATTTGTTCATTCTTAAAGACTTAAGATGAATGAAGTCGGGGACTAGAAGAAGTTTCTAGAGAGTCGTAGGAGTTTAGGATGGAAGATGTTGGTGAGTATGTTTTGGGGGAGGTTTGAGATTTTCTTCTGGTAGGAAGCTCTCTTCCAGCAGAAAATGGTGTACAGGGATGGGAGTTATGAGCTATAGATTCCAATTCCGGGTTGACCACCAACCAAGTCTACTACCTCTGGCAGGCTTTTAACCTTTCTGATCTTCACTCTTTCCACCTTTAAGATGTGAATTTCAGTCACTACCTTGTAGAAATTCTATTGAAATTATTTTAAAATAGAGAAAAATAATTTAAACAGTATAGTAGTTTAAAAAAAATTCACTGAAGTAGGCTACTTTCAATTAACCTTGCATATGGATTTTAATTTTTAGTTAAATAGGTGAAAGTAAAGATCAGGAGAGATTATACTGCATCATAGTTACACACACACCCCCCTATTTAGATGTAAATTTTATAATCATGCTGCTATATTTTTGCTATATGTAGTCTTTCACCAAGGTGATTATTTAGTTATCATAACAGTTCCACTGATACTGGCTTCCAGATGTCATACCTTTTTCTGTCCCAGTGTCATTACTCACGATGCTGGTATCATTTAAATTATTTATACTGATTTAAAGTGTGTGCGAATATTCCTAAAACAAAAATAATGAATGAGTATGGTTGAAAATGAAAGAACACATACGGTGTTATTAATTTCCTAGGAGGTAAAGATTCATAGCAAATATTCATCCCAACATACAAAGTATTTTCTGCTGTTCCACAAGTGAAAGCAGGAGCGAGAATCTATGGAATTTATAGAAGAAAACGTAAAAATCCGTAGAACAAACCAATAAAATGGCAGATGCCAGCACTGTGTTTCAATTATTCTGACTGCAAGTAATAAGGCAAAAGCGACAGAACAACTTGGATGCTGGGATTTTAAGCAACCTTTTCCCTTTATACTGGAGCACATTTCCAAGTAGCTCTGCACTGTAGTGTATGTTTTGAAAATTAAAAGGAAGTCACTGGAAAAATAAGGCCTACCATGACAGGATGTCAGGACTAGAGTAAGACTGTCTAGTGTGGTAGAAGAAATCAGTTTGTGGGTGAGTGAGAGGCTATCCTGGAGAGGAACCCAAGTGCATGAACAGCCTGCACACTGTGCCAGTGGCAACACTGATGTACATCCTCAGCATCACTTATATTCAAGATGAATTGTCATTTTCATTTATTTAAAAGCTGAAGCACATACAGACTTGGTTTCATAGAACTATGAAAAGAGGTATTTAAAAATAAGTAAAAATACCCTAAATGTATTTGATATTTACTGTGTTACAACTGTAAAGGAAACAACAGAATGTTCATTCACTTGACATTTTTTAACAATTCAGGGAAAATAAGCAGGTGTAAGGACTGTCATTTTGAAGATAAGAGAGGCAGGGCTGAAAGGTTGTTGTTGGGTATAAATTGGGGCAGCATTAAGGTAGTTTTTCTGATTAAGCCACAGATTCAGAATCTTGTAATGTGTGGGTGACATTGTCCATACAGAGCGTGTGACATGGTTTAGCTTAACTTCCCACTGAAAATCAGGTACATTAGTATTGTTTGCTTTATCCAATAATGTACACAAGGCAGAGACAATACGCTTGCACTTCTGAAACAGAAGAGCCTTGCTGATGAAAGAAATGTGCAAATCCAACTTCTGGTAGAGTTTTGTGTAGTGAAACTCTCTGAGGAATATCTACTTGTCTAGTAGTTTCATTACTTAATGGCCTTGGCATATTGAGTCTCCCCAAGTGGCCCTTTTTTCTGTACGGAAATACAAACTAAAATTGCAATATTCTCCCTTTTTAACAGACCTCTCAGCAAAAATCAATATTTTCACTTCCTCTTTTCATTCCTGAGAACCAAGAGGGTATTAAAATTTCTATGGTGACTATGTTGTTGTAGTTTGGATTACTCAGCATTTAGCTTTTGTCTCATTTTGGTATTCTTCTTCAATGCATTAATGTCTGTAAATTACCTTGGAAACAACCAGGGATTCAGCTGGCAAACTAAGAACTGGAAGATCTGTGCAAACTCACTCAAGGTTAGACTAATAAAGCACAATTTTGAACAAATTTTTGCATTCAAAAAACTTTGCTGTTGTTTAATTCTTTAGTTTTCTAAGACTGGAACTTGTGTGTGTGATTTCCTCTGTCAGTGAGGTTCCCAAATTTCTCTGTTTTGGTTGACAACCACAGCCCCCCAAATCATGTCTCCATAAAGCTGGTAGCTACTCTGTGTTAAATATTAGTCTTACCCTATTCCTGACAGGACCTCACTTTGAAAATGTGAGTTTCTGAAGGGGAGTTAGGTGTATCTTCCCCATCTCTTTAACCATATGATATATTCTCACTGGAGTCTAATGAAAGCCAAATCCCTACCCTTGTTTGAATTCAAAGCTCCTTGGTTTGAATACTGTCTCCCACAATAGTCCCTCAGCCACTATCAAATATTCTGACTGTGCTTCAAGGCTGCAGAATTTAGTCCGTTTCATGGACTATATCAAGGCAATGACGGCACTGTCTTCTCAGAAACTGGGTTTCAATATGTAATCAGTGAATGTCATTCTTTTGTTAATCACTCATGCTGACTAACATAATGGCTTTTTGAATCTCTCAGCTCTTAATTCTTACAAAATCCTCTACAAGGACGTTTGACATGTAAGGCTCACATATGACTTCTTCTAAATGAGCAGGACATGCATTTACCTTTACTTCATCTCCTCACTGTCTTAGTTCTCACTGGAATTAATGCTACTCCTTAGGAGATATATTCAAGATGATGAGGTTCTCAGACACTACAGAGGGGAAGTTATATAACTTTCTTAATTATATGGTATGTGCTTTCACCAATTTGAAATATATATGAATCAAGCAATTTCTCAAAATTAAGGCTGAGTTGCACCCACAGCTGTTGCACATCACACTGGTTGTACCATTTAGTCCTTGCTTTGGCAGGGTATTTATCATGGACCTAAATTTAAGTCTTAATGAATTAGATTAAATCTCTTTGATGCTTAGGCACACTCTTGACTTCTTTGCTGAACAGAGACTTGAAACTGAACAACAAACAAGCTAAGTACACCCAGCAGAATCATTGGACTGTTGTTCCATGTGACTGGAAAGCTGACTTTGGCATGAAGACCTGTTTACTTAATTAAATCTCTTAATAAGTAGACCTCCTTTATGACTTTTACATAACAAACAAGCTTAAGTACTAGAGATGATTTTTTCCTCAATATTATTGAGTAATTAACATTTAATTCTAATTAAGTCCCATCATTTCCTGTTATGGTTAGCACAGAGACCCAGTTCCAGAATGCTCAATGCAAGCTGCCTTGCTTCGCTAAACAGGTACTGCAGAGAAGTAATGTTGCCCCAAAAGACTTCCCTGTGTATGCAATTAGAACACAAAGTTGATGACTAATTTACACAAGTAGATGCGTTTCATATTGAATAAATGGGTTTGGTTTGGATTAGGACCTATTTCAACACTTGTATTAAAATACAGAAGGACTAAATCAAGCCAGGGATGTAATTCCTCTTCCCCCTTCCTTCACTGGCAGTTTAAAATTAATCCAAAATGTAGTATTTAAACATAGAAAAAAAGTAAATCTGGCATAGAATATTACACTCACACAAAAATAAGCAGAATGTCTGTTTTGTTTTATGTGTAGTCTTTCATGTTAAAAATAATTTTTTGTAACCTAAATTTCTACAACTATTGCTGCATAAAATATAACATAATCAGTTTTCACTGAAAGCAACACCTATACTTCTGCTTAATGTATAAAGTGATTAGCTGAACCCTAAGTAACCTGCCATTGATGGATGCTTTAAAGGATATTTATCCTAACTCAACAGGCATAGGACAAGATCTTACTTTTCTTACATCATGATTTGATTCCGTGTAAAAACAGAGAATTTAATTTTTGTGCAAAATGGACCGATCTTTAATGTTTCTAATATGCTGACAAGTTTTTTATAAGCTTGGATAGATGTAAACAAGCCAAGTGTTCAATTAGAAGTTGATAGGATTTGTTGGAAACATCTGGGTCCAGGATGCCTGTAATCTCTGGACTTGCAGAATCAGAGGAAGTCTTCCCACCAAAAGTGCTACTAGAATATCGAAATCCTCAATGTGGTCCTTCTTACAAGTGTACCTGAAGTATGAAAATGTGCCTGCAATGGTAATTTCCCAGAGCTGCTGTGTGGCAGCTTCAGAGCAGCCAACCCTAGAGCATACCGCATTTCTTGCCATGAAGAGGTAATCTTTGATGGTATCATTAATAGAAGTTCAAAACAGATCCAGGTTCTTATTTCCACAGCAGGAAATCCAGGTGCTTTAAACAAACTACACTCTTGGATCTTCCAGATTCATATAGGCAATTTGTGGCAGGAGCTATGGGGATTTGTGTTTAGAGTCAGTTATCAGTGCAGGGCTGTTGGAAATCTTTGCCCCAGTGGTTTTGGAGCTGCAATTAATGGTGGAAAATTGAAACCAATGGTAATGGCACAGCACAGATGTGCTGTTGAGAGTATGCATTTCATTTCAGGATATTTTCCTCTTTTATTTCACCACTGGGCACAGGGAAAAGGTGTGAGATAGATGCATGTGCCCATCCACCCTGCTAGCCATGGGAGCTGCTCATCACAAAACCCCACAGTGCAGCACAGCTCCCCGGTTAAACATGATTGCTTCTGTCTCAGCAATGCTTTATACAGTTATACTGGTGATACTGCACCAGAAGTCATTAGCAAATATTTCTTTGCCTATCTGTCTTATGTTTTTCTCTTTTCTTTTTTTTTCCCCCCTTAAGATTACCTCATTTGTTTTCTGAAGAGTTGTTTTTTATACCCCTTTTAATCCCTTGCAAATTCTTTGAGACAGGCATTAGTCACTCAGCAAGTTTTCTAAAGTGATGTGTGTACTTACAGTTCTCGCTAAGCAAGAAAAAAAAAGTAAAACATCTTGAAAAGATTTATTGAATAAGGCAATTTTTTAAAAAAGAATAAAATAGTTAGCAGCAAAATTTTCATTTAATCTTACTAGATCATGGGATAATTCCCATAACTGTGAGATTACTGACACCACTGTGAATATTGCTGTTTTAATTGTTGTCTAATTAGCAGTTCATGGGGAAGACCAAATTGCTGCTTGGCATGCTGCATTGTGGCACAGTTTTGGCCCCCCTGTTTCCTACACCCCATCTGTTCTTCCCCTCTCCACTTCCACTAACTGTGAGCAAGGGATTATGCTTGCTCATGGACTCAGATGAGAAAGCAAATTTTGCCAAGAAGAAATCTGATTTGGCTGTTCAGGACATTTAAAGCATAATTGAAGAAGGCTTTTCCCCTCTCTCTTCCCTATAATAGTGTTGCACTAAAATAATAACAATAAAACCCCTCTAGTCCCAGCTTTCAAGGCTTCAGACCAGAGATTCAAGGAAAGAAGTTAACATCATGGGGAAAACAAAAACAAAGAAAAAAAAAAGAATAAAACATCTAAATAACAGGCTTCAAGCTAACTGAGTAGTTTTCCTTGCTGTTTCTATAGCCACAAAGTGGTATGCACGTGAGAAAAAGTTAAAATGGCAAAATGCAGGCAGCAACAACTTCTTTGAATAAACATGAGAGATCACTGACATGAAACAGGTCCCTACTCCCATTTCATGTCATTTCTGTCATTGTATGAAATGCAAGAATTTTATTTTGAGCTCGCTGGTCCAGTTGCTATTCTCCAAAATCATACAAAAAACTGGCATAAATGGTGTGCATTGTACCTTACACCTGACCTTTAGCCAACATTTCTTTAAAAGCTGTAAATAACATGGCCTGTCAGAGGTGACTCTGTATAATGAAACATGTAAAAAGAAGAAAATCAAATCTATCCCAGTTGAAACCAGGACAGTCTCTAATTCAAGGCAGTGGCCTTCGCATTATTCTGACAATAATCTCCTGTTTTGCGAAGGACCATAGATGAAGAGCTGTATAGAGACATTTGTCAGAGGCATTCCTTTTATGAGCCATGGGAGCTTCAGGTGACGCTCAAGACAAAGCAGAACAATGTCTCAGGAACATAGCAAAGGTGATTCTGAGTGTCTCTCTAGTGAGCTGTCAGGTTCATTAGATGTAGAATATGATTATTGAATGATTATGGTGTAGTATCACCAAAAATTTTCAAGATTGCTTAATAGTTGCTTCAGTGTCCTCCATTTTCTCACTATTATTCCATCAAGTTACATCACAGGATCAAAACAAACACTTGGCTACAGATATGAGGCAGTGTAGCTGACACATATCAAAAGGAGGAGTCTAGCATTTAGTTGTGCTGTTGACTTCGGGGTATTCATGCTTTGCATAAAATAAAATATACGTTAGACAGTCAAGTGGCTGTGAAACCATCACTAATAAATTCAGACTGCTGGGTGACAAATGCATAACTTGGGAAGATTCACTCTTTTTGTTAGGGGGCAGTGGGTTGTTTTGGTTTGACTTGCAATTTTTTTGAGAATGCCTGCATTAGGTCAGGAAACTGAAAACAGATAAGCAGATACTGAACTTAAAAGATGTTTTAGTACACTCTGAGTGCCAGCACAGACATTCTGCACTCACTGGAGCTGATGCTTAGGTGTTCTCTACTTTATTCACTGGTCATGCGTAAGTGTCTTGACAATAGTTCCTACCTATCTCCTGCAGCATTTGCCTTATTCCACTTCCCACATTCAGAACTTTGAATACAGAGAGACATTCTTCCTAAGAGATTATCTCTTCCTAACCAAAGACAGAGCAAAAGCATTGACGCTGTTCCTCCCATATCTATTCACCATATGTAACAATATCTTCCATTGAATACTGCAATACTATATCAGCTATTCAGTAGGAGTTGAAAGAATGGATCATCCAGGATTATACTCCTTTCTCTTAGATAAATCTCAGGTGCGACAATACTGTCAACAAGTAGAAGTCTTTTTATCCCCTGCAGGTTCAAAAAGATAAGAGTTTTTTTCTCTTCCCTGTTCAACATATGTGCTAAACCAGCCGGGGATATTGTAAAATGCTACAGGCTTAAATGCTTGACATATGCTGGTGGTGCACAGCTGTACATATTGTTTTATCAGGAAACAGAAAACAGTGCCATCCAGATTCTCATTGCCTATGGAAATAAAGCACCAGCCAAATATTAGTGGCATAAACTTAAGGAGGAGCTAGATAAAGATAAAATGAATAGAAAGTTTCTGTAGATGTAATGACTTCTATAGATGTAATGTCCCTCAAAATCATAAATATTTTGCATTGGGTAACAATGCAAAAACAATCATCAGCAGTTGGAGGAAAGCTGACATTTGAGCACTTGTACCTCACAAGAAACACTAAATGACACACATGGGACATATAAAGAAATGTTTAGCATTTCTTCACATTTTTGATCACTTAACTCTTTTACTGAGGTGGGGAGGAATGGGGAAGCCAGACAGATAAAAAAAATGTTGTCATGATCTGAGTTTTATAATCTCCTGTCTAGTTTGACCACTAACAGGGCAAAATGACAATCAAACACCTCCCTTTGGGGTTTTTACTTCCACCAGAGTGCTGATACTTGGTGCTGAAAGTGGCAGCAAAATCAGTAACAGTAGATTTGGGCTGCTCCATGTAACAGGGAGCTACAACACTTAAAAAAGAGAACAAAATTTTCATTCTTTGTATTTTATGTCAAAGTTGTTCAGATCCTATACAGTTAGAACTAATGTCCTAAACTCTACTTAGTATGGGTTGGCAGAATGATACATTTAGTTTTCACTAAAACCCGTTTACAGTGCTGAGAACTGGGCACGGATTTATTCAAACAGAAATCCAACAAAGGTTCTGTAGTTTCCCTCAGAGTATACAGATCTCTTATTCACATTAACCTTTTTATGTGAGAAGACAAACATGCTTCATGAAACTCAAATAAGACCTTTACATCGATCAGAGAATTTAATTCTAACCATTTACCACAGATTAAGAATCGGATTAAGAATGTATTACTGACAATATCCAGCTGGAAGGATATACATGCAAAAGTGGGTCATATCAACAGCTTTGGCCAACGATTATGTAGATAAATGCGATAATCTAAACAGAATACCAGAGTGTAGATCTTTCCCTAAAAGCCATATTTGGAATGGTTTTAATATTGTTGCCTATTTAATCAACCATTGTAGCTGCCCTACTAACCATCTGTCCTAAACACGTGCTGGATATCTGGTGCTTGGATTACAGAATCTTTGAAGGCTCCAGATTTTACTAGTCTGGGAATAAAATGGGTAGAGGAAGGCTTTATTAGCAACTAAAAGCCAGAATCTTGAGTTTTCCTTGCTTTGTGAAGTTTGTGGTATTCTGCTATGTATCGCAAACAAAATGATAATTCAGAATAGACTTGACTATGTTGTTGCTCACCAGACAAAATAGTCCTGCCAAAAGAAACTGGTTTTGTCCTAAATAATCTACTATGTTCTCGAAGTGTTTCAAATTCTTTTGGAATTGGTCGTTTTTCTGAATAATATTTCTCCTTGTTAATAACAAGTTTCTGATTGAAGACCAGCTTCTTCTGAATACTTAGAGATATAGAATAGATGTCAGTCCTGCCTCAAAACAAAGTTGGTGGCTGAGTAGCTATCCGGAACATAGAAATATAGAGTTGTTTTCTCTACCAGCAGTCTGAGTACAGTGTAGTCAGGAGAGGCAAAATACCTTGATTTCATAAAATAAGTTCTATTCTCGAATGTGGAAAGAAAAGTCACACTGCCAAATGAAAATCACCAAGCAGTACGTCAACCTGTATAATCCAATAATTATGTCTTTTCATCTGAAAGGGTTTAGAAAATTATAGTAGTAGTCATGTCTTCACAGAATCAGCCAAACATAGGAAGAAAAAAATTGTGACACCATAGGAAATGAAATATTGTTGAACAGTGAAAAATTTCTTCTTACAAATCAGTTTTAAGACATTTACTGTACGTGCTAATAATTCAGTCTTTCAGAGAACCATTTAAAATGGTCTTTTCCTTGTTTGTCTTATGGAATTCATTGCTAAGATTGTATGTGCAACTTAAACAGAACCTAAAGAGTTTGCTGACTGCACAAGGGAAGATAATGGCTCAAAAATCAATTATTTGGTTCCAATTGCAGTCAATTGTGAAGACAAGTTAAGAAAAAAAATAAAAAGAAACATCATAATGACTTATTCAAGGATTTTAAATACTCCATCAAGAGTTCTAGTTTTATTACCATAAATCAGAAGACAAATTCCAATGCAAATGAAGAAAAATCACTCATTTTCTGAAAGAGGAAAAGTAGAGTGGCAGAATAAAGGATGTCTTTAGCAATGATTATATAGACAGTGAATCCAGTTTCCCCATTTTGCTCACCTCTGCAGACTTTTCTTTAAACTTTCCTGAGTCTTTCCTAGTTCTAGTCAGGAAGGCTTCTTCACTTTGTACAAAGTGACTGTCTAAGTGTTTGTGTTTTAGATTTCTTCACTCTTTCCTTCATAAAATTCTTAACTGACTGCCTACATTTTCAGTGCCATATGGAGCAGACACACACACATTTGCAGCCCTTCCTGGATGTGGGAACATATGAGAACTCTTTCTGAGCTGGCCCTGCTACCATTAGCAGAGGGTAAAACTCAGTTTCAGGTGGAACATGGAGTGTTCCTAAGGATCAAATGCTTGCTTGCTTGCTTGCTTTCTCTCTTCCTCTCTTTTTCTCTCTTTCTTTCTCTCTCTTTCTTTCTCTTTCTCTCCTTCTTTCTGTCTCTCTTTCTTTCTCTCCTTCTCTCTTTCTCTCTCTCCTTCCTTCCTTCCTTCCTTCCTTCCTTCCTTCCTTCCTTCCTTCCTTCCCTCTTTCTATCTTGACTTGTATTCTTTCTTTCCTTTCTTTTCTTTCTTTTTGTGATTTTGATGTTGTAGACCTTGGAGAAGCAAGGTCCTACCCTAATGGCATCTGAATTTACTCACTGGAGTGTTAGGAAGCATAAGGTCATGTAGGTGTAGTAGGAAGTGTTCAGGCTGAGTTCAGACTGTCCAGAACACCAAACATGTTCAGCTCGTTCATGATATGGCCAACTTTGAGACTCAGGGCATTCTGAAATAGGACCATTTTCTGTGCAATGGTATTAACAGTGTGGACACAACTTGGACATCTGACTTGGATTGTTGAGGAACACATTTAGTGTACACAGCTTAGTGGGCAGCCTTAGATGAGCTGTGTGTGACGAGAATCTGAGCCAAGAGGCCAGAACTGCCAACCCTTTGCACAGCGAAGGGCCTGGGGACCTGTGGCCTGGCCAGGTGACTGGACACTCAGAGACATAGCAGGAGCCAATGCCCCCCAGAATGTCACAGGATTGGACTGTGAGGGTTTAAAACCCCAGGGTTTTCTTTGTTTGGAGTCCCTCTTCAGAGGCACCAGCTCAAGCTGCTATTTTGTTATTTAGTCACTGCACCAAGATTAAGTTGTTTTAGGGTTAAAACATCTGAGACTCTGTTATGGGGAATCTGGGGTCAAGATGGTAAGGAAACTTGGTCTAACTAAGCATGACTTGTCAATGTGGCTTCTGGATGGTCCAACAGGGAAGTTTCCTAGACATGGAAACATTTATAAGTGGAATAAAAATCAAATCAGCTTTAGTATAACCAAAAAGAAAATGAGAGAGCCAGGAAGGCTGTATAGTAAATCTGTAATTACCTGTCTACAAAGCTCCTGATAGTTTCCTTTCTTTGGAAATGGGCAACAGAATCTGATTCACTCTGATGTTATTGTCTTGTCCCTTTTTAAGGAGGACTAGCTTAATCTGAAATCCATCCAGCCTATATAATTGAATTTTGTGTTTCTTAGAATCTGGAAAGACTAGGTTTATCTTAGTTTCTTAGCAGACACAATCATATACATCTGATCTATTAACTGAAGGTTTAAGACCTATACCTGGTCTAATAATTGGTTGTGCCCCTTATAAGAAATAAGCATTTGTAGATCCTAATTCATCTCACAGAATGGCGGAATATTGGAAGTTGGAAGGGACCCACAAGGATCATGTAGTCCAGCTCTTAAGTGAATAGCTCATAGGGGGATCTCAATCTAGAATAAGACAAATTATATCCAAAAGGGATTATTTCCCTGTGTTGTCTATAAGAGGAACCCAGCTGAGTAACTCAGGCGTACACAACAGATCTGTGTATTTCTAGGATAGGCTGATATAAATTTTTTCCCACAGCAATTGAAATAGGCTCAATATCTAATGCTTGTAGGAACTCTAACACCTTTCACAGTTATATCGTGGTGATTAAAAAAGGAAATGGAAACCCTGTGGTGAGGGAGCAATAGCTGAACAGAGTGAAAAATGTGGGGATTTAGAAATATCTGGGGGTTGGAATTGACTACTCTGAATAAATCACGAGAGAATGTGATAGAGGAAATTAGTTAGAGGTCATGATGGAGAAGTGGCAGCATTGTAGCCCAGACAACTGAGTAGTCATTTATGGTACTCATTCATCATTTCTATTTAATCACAGAACCTGAAGCATAAAAGTAAATGTCAAAGCAAATTTTAAACCTGAGTTAAATGCAGATGACTATGTGACCTGTCTCATCACACAGCCTTTGAGGCCAATTAGCACAGACATAATTTTAATAGATCCATTTACTTAAATGTCTCTATTTAACATAACTTACTGAAAATAACAAGGAAACACTAAAATTCCATATTTTTAATTTTACCTAACAAAGTCCTTGCTATCATTGATAGCAATGTAGCATTAACATGAGATACATTCAAGTTAACAGAAAAAATATAGTCTATAAAAGATAGGACAGAAGCCTTTCTGTGTGCTACTCTTTACTTTTGATGGGTAAGGCATTCAAGACAATAGCTTTAATTTCCCTTATTTTCTGTTCAGGTGTTGAAATTCATAGGTGGGCACTTATTCAAACAATTCTGTTGTTCATCACTATTACATTCATTATATTTAAAGTAACTGCAATTGCAAAGATGTAAATGGAAAGCAGAAGGGATAATTTAGTTCCTAATGTGGAAGGAGCTATACAAGGGATTGGCACAGGGCAAGTAGAAGAGTTGTCCATATGATACAGGGCATTCTGCCAGCCTTTTAGGTTATCTGATAATCAACTCCAGATATTTAACACTCACAAATTCATATTCAAAACTAAATAGGGCTTGGCAATGATATTTTGTTCATTGAAATGTTGTGCCTCACTGGAATCAGCTTGTGAAATAACTTGTTAACTAGCATCCTGGAGCAATAAACATGAAATTAAAAAATGTTCAATAGTCTACATCAATCATAGGCTAACATTTCTGAAAGAGCTGGCCTGTAAACGAATTTAATAACCATAGTCTAGAATACAGATAGGAAATGCAAACATGAGAAAAATGTAACCTTTCAGAGACGAAACATGAAGGAATCAGACAAGAAAACTTGGGACCATACTTATAACACATGGTATTAAGTGAAAATTAGTGGCTTAAGAATTCAGGTCTGTTAAACTTATTAAAAAGAGAAAAACGCAAACAATGCCATTCCAAAGGACCAAACGACAAAATTGTATTTTATATATTGGAACAGGAAAGTAAGATATTCAAAGCCAGTCAAATTAGAAATGGTGAATGTGATTACCTACTTCATTATCCTTGGAGGGAAAGCTTCAGCATGCCTGTGCACTCACCACGTATATGCTCACTCACATTCTCACAAGCCATCATTTCAGTGCAGTTATGTTGCCAACTAGAGATGTTCTATATGTACTAACCCTGAATGAATCCAAGGTTTATAAGTTCCTTCCCCTCCAGCTCCCAAGAAAAGGTGGACAAGAAGAAGGGAACTAGTGCTAGGACTTTCTTTAGCTGTTTCCAGTTGTAGTGGATTTACCATGGCTGGATGCCTGGAAACCACCAAAACCTCTCTAACACTCCCCTCCCCTACTGGACAGGCGATAAAAAAATATAATGAAGGGTTCATGAGCTGAGATAAGAACAAAGAGAGATCACTCACCAAATACTGTTACAGGAAAAACCAGACTCACATTAGATATATTAATTAAATTTACTGCTAACAAAATCAAAGCAGGACAATGAGATGTTAAAACAGACTTTAAAAATACCTTCTCCTTCTGCTCCCCCTCCTCAGCTACACCTCCTCCCTCCTCAGTGGTGCAGGAAGAGGGGGAAGGGGGGCTGCAGTCAGTTCATAACACATTGTTTCTGCTGCTGCTCAGGGAGAGGAATCCTTCCCCTGCTCCAGTGTGGTGTGCTTCCCATGGGAGACAGTTCTTCATGAACTTCTCCAACTTGAGTCCATCCCAGAGCAACAGTTTTCCATTATCTGCTGCCATGTGGACCACTCTTCCACAGGGAGCAGTTATTCAGGCACAGCCTATTCCCATGTGGGTCTACCACAGGATCAAAAGTCCTACTAGCAAACCTGCTCCAGTGTGGCCTTCTCTCTCCATGGGTCTGCAGGTCCCTGCCAGGATCCTGCTCCGGCACAGGCCTCCCATGGATTCACAGCCTCCTTTCAGGCACCCACCTGCTCTGGTGTGGGGATCCTCCACAGGCTGCAGGTGAATCTCTGCTCCCCCACAGTCGATCCTACATGGGCTGCAGGGGCACAGCTGCCTTGTCATGATCTGCACCAGAGGCTGCAGGGGACTCAGCTCTGGTGCCTGGAGCACCTCCTTCTCTCCTTTTCCACTGACCTTGGTGTCTGCAGGGCTGTTTCTCTCACACATTCTCACTTCACTTGTCTCTGGTCGCAATTACATCTATGCAATAACTTTCTATTTTTCTTCTTTTTCTTAAATCTTTTATCACTGTTACCACCATTTCTGATTGGCCCAGCCTTGGCCAGCAGCACATCCATCTTGGATCCGGCTGGCATTGGCTCTGGCATGGAGGAACTTCCAGCATCTTCTCACAGAAGCCACTCCTGTAACCCCCTGCCGCTGCCAAAACCTGGCCATACAAACCTAATATACCAATGCCCCAATATTCGTAATATAATTACACATTCTGAGATTACTAATTTGGTCCTAATGAGCCTTTTTGTATTTTTTTTTAATTTGACTTTTTTTTGTTGTAAACAGATCCCTCACCAAAGTCTCCCCTTTTTAATGGCAACATGAGTAAGCTAGTATGTGGTTATCAGAAATGTGCTAGATCAGAAGTCAAAGGTAGTAGTCTTCTAGCTACTGGGCATGAACTCACCTCTGCTGGAAAAGTTCACACTTCAGATGAAAACTGTAGTAACTGTTGCGGTTATAAACCACAATTTATTTAGATTTTCATTCCAAAACCACTTATGATGATAATATTAATTTTCTCTGAAGTTTGATTGCCCCAAATGAGCACACGCCTTTTAATATCACTTCAACTAAAACACTCTGTAACTGACCTAACACAGAATAGGAGGTATATAGAGTAGTCATATATATGTCAAACAAATCAACTTTTTTTGATGCTGTGAGTTCACTAAAAAGTCTAAAACTGTATTAGCATTCTAAGTTTATTGTATCATTGACATAAAGGCTTTTACTATTAAACTTGCTCATTATTAAAATATAGAGGTCCTTGGTGACATTTAACCTGTTCATAAAATAGTTGTAATATTAATAATTCATGGCAGAAATTCACATTTTTGGTATCGTTATTAATTCTTCAATCTATCACAAAGAATTTATTTTTAAGTTAGTGAAAAACAAGACTACAAGCTGAATAAATTAATTTATTGCAAATATTGGGATCTCACAGTATAGGTGAAGAAATACGTAAACAAAGCATATTAGTACTTTTCCTTTTAAAACTGAATCCTACATTTTTAAAGGAAAAAATATTAATTTTAATTCTAAGATAACAGTGTTAGATGGCTTTTTTTTTCCAAAAGGGCAATCCAACTTAGAGCAGATCTTCTGCCACCTGGGAGATAACCTCTAAGTTGCTGCTATGTCTATAAGGAGAATCCTTTTTAATACAGTAGTGTCTTTTAGCTTATCTCACAGAGGATATTAAAAGAAAGAAAGAAAAATACTTTCTCATAACTGTATTACAAAAAACCAAACAAGAACCCCCAGACAGTAAATTCTCTTTATTTGCTTGATTCCCAAGGATTTATTAAAATTTTATCCCCATCATTTCCAATATTGGTACACATGCTTAACTGTAGACAAGGTTTCCCTGTGGTAGGGTAACCAGGACAGTATGCAAACACCCCTCAGGAGGTTTCTTATTTTTGACAAAATGTCCTTAGCAAACAACTTTCTTTTTCATAGTGCTTTGCATTTAAATAATTTTTTATATATATCAGAAAGTGATTTCTCATAAACAAGTGGTTATTCTCATAAATAAAAAGCAAACTAAAGCAAACAAAACTATATTGCTTTCCTTTTAGCTAGTTACTTTCATCTACCCCCAAATAACTATGACATTTAGAATATGTGGAGACTCTAAAGAAGAATTTTGGTTATTTTTTTTTTTTTGAGAAGTAAGGCCATAATAAATTGCAGGTTTTTTTCAGCATGCTTTTTTTGGATGATCACAGCTTTGCCTTCTGGCCTCAAAATATATGATCATCTGAGTTTCCTCTTCATCCTCTATCTCCTGGGGCTAGAGAGAGAACAGATAGCTTATAATGATATTGTGCTCTTTCAACTTTATTTCAATGCACCCAAACGCATCCTTCAAAGCTTCGGGAAAGAGTTTTCTGATCGTTTATTTACTTTTTTTTTTTTAACAGATGCAAAATTTACTGTATCTTCTATTCCTTATATCCTCTTCCTTCAAATATAATAGAAGACACTCTCTACTACAGTTTAAGGTATAGCAATGGATGAATGAGAATTTGATAGTCACAGAAAAGCGTGTCTCTTGGATGCTTGCTAGCCAGAGTGTAGATATATATTTTCTAATCTGTTTAGGTTAAAAATTGCCTAGGTTAAAAACCATCTAGGTTTATACAATCTGATCATCTCACTGTTTAAGACTTCTAGGTTGTTTTCATTTCTCTAGACTTCAAAAAGATGTATCAGTGTGAAACGTAATGGCCGTATAAACACAGGATAAACTTGAGATCTCTGCTCTCTGTTCTTAAAATCTTGGATGTCTTTATCAGTTTCTCCTTTTGGAGGATAAGGAGCAAAAGAAAATGCAGTTTCAAACTTGTAAGTTCTCCTAGAAGATTTTATTAAAGCAAATCTGAGTTAATGATGCCTGAAAATGAAGCATCTAAGTTAAAGGTCTTGCAGAAAACAGCTTTGCAAAAGAAGTCCAGGAGTGCTCGTTGCTTCTTATTTATTTATTTATTTTATTTTGAAATAAATATACGAATATGCTGTGTTTATTATATCCTACTGTGTGTTCAGAACCATCAGTTTATGTAGACACCAGGAAGTTTATGAGAATCGGAGTGTCTCCTTCTCCAGACTTCCATGGATTAGAAAAGTCAACGAGTGAGCTTTATGGGATTCAATATGTAGGATTGGTGCAGATCCAGAGGCCAGACCAGGCCTCTCAAAATCTGGCATCCCATATATCTGGCTCTGAAAGACTGTATGGCATATACACTTCCAGATCAAACCACGGTCAGCCACGCATCCATTAAGCAGGAGCATTTGTGCATCACAGCACATAATGTCTATTTTAGCCTAAGAAAAGATGGTTGCATTATCCTTGCCAAAAACATATTCTGTATGCTTTGCAACTGAGACTTCATGAGCTGCCCAAAATGGTAGCCATGGCTTCAGCATTAATGAAGATTGGAAAAAAAAAATGCATTTTTAATATAAGCAAACAAAAATAATCTATTTTAAAAGTCATTTTTTTAAATAACATCTCATGCTCTTGTACTAGAATGGGTTGTTGACAGAATTTGAAAATACTATTGGTGACTATTAAATTTCAGTAAATTGTCATCCCTGGTTATCATGAAGTTTTGAAAGATGAATCATATTTATGTACAGTTAATGTTTGCAAGGCAATGCTGGGATATTTGTGTGAAAACATTTTGAGATCATTTCACAATAACCTGAGAAAACATATGGTCAAAAGATTTCCTGGCTTTGTTTCTTCTGCCCACTTCAATCTGGCTGGCTGTAGGTCAGGGAATAAAAAAATCACTGGATATGTAAGACTGATTCTTCTTTTAAGTAACTGAATATAAGCTTGTTGGGGTTTTGGGGGTTTTTTTGGTTACTTTTACTGATTATTCCCTGAATTGAAAGTCTGTTAAAATGAGATTACTAAAATGCAGCTATGTCCACGTACAGTAAACAGTCCGTTTTTTAGAATGCAATTTTACTTTTAAAAATTATTGAACAAAACATCTGCTTTTAAAATGTGTATTAGCACATATGGTATTAATACTTTGTATCAAGTAAGTTATTTATATAATCAATTTCTCTCACTGCATTGTGCTTTACAATACGTATTGAAAAAAAAGCACACTCTGGAAAGAAAACCCCCTAAATGCTATGAAACATGAAAAGGGGAAGTTTTGCTTATTGGTTCTTCCATCTACAGACATACAGTACAGAATTTAGTTGAAGGCAATATTACAGTGCATCTGTTTCAAGCAGATGCATGATTTTTGTCATCACCACAAAAAAGCAAACACCAACACAAATGACCATATCCATATGCTATCTTTGACACTTATCTTTGTCACTTGTGTAACATAAATTACATTGGGTTAACTTAGCATATTTTAAAAATAAATGGATTTTTGTTCATTTTTGTCTCACTGTTATTTTTTGTTTCATCTCCCACTAATGGGAGTTCATTGCTCTCAAGTGGCAACAGAATTGGAAAAACATAGTAAGCTTTTAAAAATTGTGCATTCTTGCAGAAAGTTACATTTCTGTGTCCCTTTTAGAAGGCTTGGTTTACAGGGTAGCAGGTATCAGCCTATTACATGCACAGCCTGGCTAGTCTGCCCACTCACTATGACTCCTGTCTGTTGTAATGAGTTTGATCAGACTCTAAATTAGGTTTCTGCATTTTTATGCTGATTAAATTATTCCCTTGTGTGTGATTCATGCTATAGCAAGATAAGAATTGAGGAAAATATGCCAGTAATTTTTGTTATCAATGAAATTTCCAAAGTACCAACTGCATCAACAAAATAACATCAGAAGTTGCTGATAGCAATATTTCCTCCATTCTATGTCTATGTTTTGCCTCACTTGGCTTTGGATATTGTCATAGAGGCTGTTTCTGTAGGGATTGATACATACTCTGGTTTAAAAGCACGAATACAAAAAGAGCTTACATAAGGAGCTTGAAGGATTCAGACTGCTGGAGAAATTTAAGAACAGTTTTGATAAACTATTGATAGAAAGCATACAGCTGAAGTTAGTTCTGCTGGGTGGGAAAAAAGTCAGCTACCTTCTAGCTCTAGTTTTCTCTGGTCCTGGGAGTCTGTTTTCTGGACTATTAGTGGAAACAAAGTTGTGGACATCCAACAAATTCTTGCAGACCTCATAAATCTCACCATCCAGGGCCTGACTTTTCCTTCCTTTGCTTAAGAAAAAGGAGATTCCATGGCTTCTTTGGGTCGCTGCTTTCAGCATTTAACTCTCTACATAATTAAACATACTGTCCTAATATCAACATTCTCTTCTCTGTTAAGCTCATTTATTCTTGTTCTGTCCCCAGTGGACATGGAAAATAATTGCTCACCAATGAAAGACTCCTTATATTGACATAAGATGAAATAATAAAATACAAGGACTAAAAGAGTGTACCTGATGCCCTCAGAGATCCTTCCAGTGGAACTTTCCTTGAAGAAGATATCATATATCTGGAGAAATATCGCTGTTATTTTCAGAGGCTGAAATTACTGTAGTGATTACCTTGAATGGAATTAGTCATCTTTCCTTAGGTGGAATTAGTCATCTTCTAGGGTTTTGAGGTTGTTTTGTAATTTGCTTTTGATCCCACAGAACTCATGCTAATAAGATGTAGGTATGTCTCTTATATATAGATATATAAAAAATATACGTAATAATTTCCAGCTTGCTAAAACTTATCTGTTTATTTTTGTCACATCTTTGTGTATATTGGCTCTCTCACTAAAATAGGGAAGGAATGCTTGTTTTCAACATATATTCACACCTTAAAAATCTCGAAGAATTTTTGTAAGATATATGTAAAAGTCCTATTCAAGCACTCAAGTCACTGTAGAATTTTCTCACACACATCAATTGTTAATCTTTGCTTTTTTTACATAATTTGTTCACTGGAGGTAAATGGAAAATTCTTTTTATTATCCTTTCCTTGACAGTATTTCATGAGTTAGAAGACTGTCTTTATGTCTTCTTGAACCTCCTCTTAAAAAAATCAGTTTCTTCAAGCTTTTCTAGTAGACATATTGTCTGAGCCTTGGTTTAACATGCTTGTTTTTTCTCTGTCCTTCTGTCCATTTTTTTTGCATCTTATTCAAGTTCAGTGTCCCCGGAATCTAAAATAGTCCTAACTTTGAAACCTCACAAGAATCATCTAGAATTTACATTATCTCCTTGTCTTATTATATAAGTAATTTCTGTTAGTCTGAACCAGATTGAGTTGCTTTTCTTTCTGCAACTGTGGGGCATTACTGACTCATTCAATTAATCATCCATCACAACTGCCACATTCTTTTGCATCATATAACTGCTAACCAGTTGTTCTTCACTTTTTATCTGAGCATTTTTTTCTTCTTTCTTAGTATGTTTCCTTATTGAATTTTGTATTTTTGTTTTTGAGCTTTTTCTTCAATGTGTCAAAATGAAGTTTAAATCTTATCGAGTTCTACAGAGTGCTTATAAACTCTTATAGCTCATATAATCTAAAAATGCTTTTAGTGTACTTCAATCATTGCAGTCAATATTTTTTAACAGGTGTCTAGAACAGACAGATAATATGGTTTCTTGATATAACCTGGATAATAATTCTTTGCAAAAAAACCAGCCTTTGAAGACAAGTAATTTTTACACATCTCAAGACAGGACTGACACTGTATAATAGAATATCTGGTGTTATCAAAGCTGTCTGTATAAGCCTTGCAAGAAATTTATACTGTCATAGTTCCAGATTTCAGCTGTTTTCTAGTTACACCAGCTCACAATGAGAGCTGCAATGTTATACCACTACCTATCAAAGTCAGGAGTTTTTTTCTCTTTCTAAAGCATTTACTCCTCTGTGCTGTTGAAGGAGTCATTATGCTTCATGACTCTTCTATCTGATCTAGTACTGCAAAATCTAATCATGCTGCAAGATTATAGAGATCTAGCCATTCACAAATCCTGCTTGATATGAAGTAAGTTTTTAGGGAGCGCTGGGTTTTTGCTTTGGGTTTGTTTGGTTGGGGTTTTTTTATTTATTTTCATAGAGAGGTTATTTCATTTGTAAATGGAGCAGAGCTGATTTGTATATCATCAAGGGACAAGGGTGGACTACTGAGATGCCTTTTTCTGGAGTAACTTTTCACAGAAAAACTGGTCTTCAAAGCTTTTAGAGATTTTGCTATTGCAGCATAAAGATGGTTTTGGAAGGCAAAAGAGTAAAGCATGCCGACAGTACGTTAGCTAACGCATGTGTGTGCTGAAATTGTGTCAAGAGAAGTCACGTTGCGGAGGGAGAGAAAATCCCAAAACCACAGGCAACGCAACCACTCAATTAATTCCTGTAGGACATTCATGTGACTTGGAATTCAAGAAGCAGCTCTTTCTCTTCTCAACTAAATTTTCACTTTTTCAGGTGCTAGTTTGCTCCTTTTTGCCTCATTTAAGCTGTTGCAGGTAAAAGCTGTCCTCACGTCCCTGGCCATGTGGAAGGCACATCAAACAGGGGAAAGAGGAATCTGTTTTCAAGCTGCAGAAATGGTCTGCAAAACTCTAATGAACAAATTGCTTCTACCACTGAGTTTCATTTGCTTTTTTATGGGGTAAAAAGATGATGGAAAGGTGGAAACTAATCCCTTTTCAGCCCATTTCCCATTCTAAAGGAGCCCCATTGGCAAACTGGAACAGGTGTCCTCAGTTCAATTATACTAGAGACGGCAGAAGCAGTTGGACCAGGAAGCACAGACAATGACTCCACTGTAGAGAAAACACTGCAGAAGAGATATTTTTTAGCTTTTACTTTAGTTTTAGTTACGATCACACAGTTTACCCATCAGGCTGCTGAACAATTTTCTGTAGACTTAGGAACGGCAAATTACTATTAATAGAGTTAGTTAAGTAGAAATGTAGATGTAATTTACCAGTATTTTGAACTAACAAAATGTTCTATGATGTAGCTAGTTAGGTCACCAGATAGTCACCAGTTGTTAATAACTGAGAAGTGTCAGGGTATATTATCTGGCACCCAGTGTCTCACGACATAGTCATTGATTTTCTCTATGGAGCTGACTCATGGCCAGCACAAGACACAAGCTGAGCAATGCTGTCTTACTACAGATGTAGTGTAGTTAGTGTCATTAATAGTGTCATTCCAGGTTGGGCACTGAGGCAACCTTCCTTTGTTAAACTCTTCTGGTCACTATAATCACCAGTAGTTGCAAATCACCCAAGTGAAGCATTCTGCACTGTTTTATTTTCCCACAAAATTACCTGGCAGTAATTCAGATGAACAACCCTCTATTGGCAAAATTAACCTTTAGAATTTATATATTAATAGACAGACACAAGCAGTCTGTAAGAGTGGTCTGCGGAAGAGTGACAAAACCAGTATAACAGAAACTATATGTACACACACTTCACAGTCATCCATAGCAGTAACTACCTCCATTGTATATGCTGTCCAGCAAATTTGTCCAGAATGTGTAGACATTGAAGACTAAGATGTAAGTTAAAAATTGAATAGGAGAAAACTGTTTTGTACTTTTTTTTTTGCTTACCAACTAGATAATATATACGTTCAAATATTTGTCATAAGCCATTTCTTTTTTTTTTAAATCATAGTAGAGATCAAAACCTGTAAAAGTGCATTTCTTTTTTATCCAAGAATGCTAATATTTCCTTCACATGCTGTGCTTGTATGTCTATAATTCTGTTCCACTCAAGCTTGAAATATGTAGTTAAATGATCGTTAGTTTTAATTTGAAAGAAATTGCCTTAAATTCTTTGTATTTCAGAAGTGTTTGATGTCTTGCATATAAGGAAATTATATTTAAATTCTTATAAATATTTTTCATATTCTTTGCACTCTCCTTATGGCCCATTCTTTCATGCTTGCTTTTTTTATTCCACTCACTGTAGTAAACTCAAAAACAGATTTGGAAAATTTGTACCTGGCATTCTGATGGGAAGCATGCTTAGACTTCCGTCAAACCAGTTAAAGAACAGGCTACCCCAGTGTAAATAACAACTTGTTACGAGACATGCTTGTAGTTCAGATTGTTCTGAAAAGCCTTTCAGAAACAGGCATATGTGCCCACTTCTGGCCAGGTAAATTTTTTGTCAATATCAAAATATTCTAGTGCAACACATTTCTTTTGTTGCAGTTCCAAAGACGCCAAGTGATTGCAGTGAACATGACAAGACACAATAGCAGTTGACTCATGTATTATGAAACATTTGTCCCATATGAATCAGTATAAGTTTGTTAGTGCATTGTAGTAAAGATAATGCATTTTCATTCTCAGAGGATCAGACTTATATTAATTTCTTTCATGGGCTTTAAACAAAGAAACACTTCAAACTTTTAGAGTGTGATAAATATAAGAATTTTTTTTCACATTGGAAAGACGTATATTTTCTCCCATGGCGAAACTATACTAATTATTATTATTGGAGTCAGGTCTATGAATAGCTATAAAACTCTAAAATTTATGTTGCCAAGAGAAGTAACACTCAGTTTCCTTTTTTCTTTCTTTCTTTTTCTTCCCTACAATTCTACGCATGCAAGCATAAGTCACTAGGATGGTGTATTTTTGAATCTCATTGAAATAAGTGCCTACCAATGTAGAATGCTTCAAAACTGAAAATACATTAGAATAAAATCTTGTAAGGGGGAAGACATGGAAGAAGACATCATGATCAGAACAAAAACCAACTTTTGGGAAGTTAATCAATTCTCCTCTCTTTTTATCATCAGCCGTCTCTTATTCTGTGTCGGACCATAAGCACATGAGATGCTCAATAGAGTTAGGCTCATTTGGTTTGCATCTGTAAGTAAAGTTTTATTGAATTTGGAGCATTTAATTTTATGTAAGAAGCAGTCCACTCTTGGTAAAGTTATAGGAAAAGAATTATCAAAGCTATCGTATGCAAAAAAGAGCAAGGTGGAGAGTAATGGAAGAACGAATATGTAAAGGAGGAAAGTCAGACTGTATCACAAAAACATCTCGCCTTAGAAGTCAAGAGTGGACAAAATGCTAGTGTATAATTGACTGAAACAGAAAGATTAGAAGTTTTGTTTTCCTTTTTCATCACATATAAACATGACGATATTTTCAATTAAATTACAGTATTCAGACACTGAAGGTCACTTGGTAAATTGGTGGGCTTTTAATCATTTGTGAACCACGTAAGTCTCAGAAACACACTGCTATGGAGTATCATTGAGACCACAAATTGCAGATGACTCAAGAGAGAACTGAGGAATTGTTTAAATATAAAAATATCTAGCAGACTAATCATAATTATCACAACTTGGGAAGGTATATTTAGTTGTCACACTCTGATTGTTTTTTCTTATGCTCCTTCCTGCGTCTAATATCACATCCTAGATATTGGAATTTGCAAAATTGTGAATCTGGATATTTGTTTTCCAGTGAAAGTAAAAATAATATTTTCACTTGTCTTTTTCTCATCTGAGAACCTCACAAATCTTTGGAATATGCAGAATTCCTGCGTGTTACTGAAAGTTCAATAGGTACAGTTACAACCACACATATCTATTAATAAAAGCTGTATTAATATCTGCTGAGGTTTCAATTTTTGCATGCAAAAAAGAGAAAATTAGAACCAAAATATTGATTAGACTGAAGAAAATTTTCTAAATTACAGTAATGAGTTCATTGCTTTTCTGGATGTATCCCATATCTGGACATGGTGTGTTCTATAGATACATATGCATCTGGCACAATGGTATTTGTACTTGTTTTATTTTGCTTCAAAATACAAAGCCTGCTTCAATTTGCCATGTAACATATTAGGGTATTTGAGGAATGTTCAGCGTTTTTCCTGTCTAAAGAGTGCATTCATTTATTTTAAACTGAGTTTGAAAATTACAGATCCAACAGTTAAGTGTGTTTGCAGCTAGGTAGATGACTGATGTGTATTTAAGTGTATGTAGTGTATTTTAAGATGGATTAACTTGAATGGAATAATAACATAGTTTTCATTATCACTTTGCTTTTAAATTGTGCATCAAATTCTGCTTAAGTTCACCATCCACGCCTTAAACTTTAGAAATTCTGTTTTCAATTGTAGCTTAAAGGCATCAAGAACTCTCTCTCCTTTTTCATTCAAAGGACTTGAAGGGCAATTGCAACAAAGCAATGTCACTCGGGCATGAAAATGTTTTTTATGATTACTAAAGCTCCACCTCAATGTCTTGTAAGAGAGAGCTCATGGCTGACCAGGCAGCCCTGTATTGTTTTTATCACTTAAGAGATCAGAATTTGGATTTGGTAGTCATTTTATTCTGTGAATATTGAGAGGAAATTATTTTTGATGCCCTAAGGCCAAGGTTGCTTTTTAGCTTCTTCTTAAGTCGGTGCTTAAAATGCCAGTAAAGTGAAATTCAGGGAGGAATACCAATATTTCCAGAGGTGCAGGTGATGTATTGAAATGATACTCAAATGAAAGAGCCCTGAGGTGAAAGAAAAACAGAAAACAGGAATTTATCTCACCTCGTCTGAGACATGTGCAGTGTAGACATCAATGTCTGAGCCAAGCAGACACTGCTAATCAGATTGCCTTTTTAGTCAAGAGAGAGAAACAGCTGCTTTTATAGCTGGTTGCTTTTGATGGAATTTGGATGTCTTGTTTAGGATGATATAATTCCCACCTAAGAAGTGTCTTTTTCTTTTCATTGACTACAAAGGAATACAAAAATGACTAGCTTAGATGCAGACATGTAGATAGCTGTGTTTGGTTAAATAAATGCCACTTTGAAACACTGTTAATGGTGGCAAGTGCAAATTGCTTTGCAGATCTATTTATGACTTTTTTTTATAATAGTCCAGTGTTATTGAAAATGCACAATAAGAATGTCAAGGTACATCTGTAAATTCTAATTAAAAACTAAAATTGGGAAATATTATTTCTCTAAAGAAATGTTTTGTTTTTAAAGAAGAAAATGTCAAAAAATAAATCACTAGTTGTCTGTTACGCAGTCTTTTACTGTCTGGTTTAAAAAATGCCCACAGATCAAAGGGGCTTCTTACATTCATCAACACACCAATGTTCTGATGTATAAAAGTAAGGAACAAATCAGATAAGCCATAAAGAACAAGTAAGCAGCATTATCAAAAGCTTGCCAGCAGTAGGTAAATCTGAAGGAGCTAGTTTGCAGTCTGAAAAGAAAGCAGCACAAATCTTTCAAAGAGGTCAGACAAGAAGCTGTGAAATTCCATCCATGCTTACATATGTATAAACATGAAGTGACTTGCACAAATTCCATTCGGTGTTAATAACAATAATAAGCACAGGTGTGTAATTCAGCCAATGTAATAATATTTACATCCTATGTTTTTTAATTGTGATATGAGTACTTTATATTATCACACTTCTTGTCGTATCAGTCCTTCTTCTTCTGCAAGCACTTAAGGCCCTCAGCTAGCCTCATTCTCACTCCTCCATGCTCCTCTCCTTCTTCTTTAAGATGTCTTACTGCTGCTTCTGGTAAAATAACCAAATGAGTCTGCAGCACTGATTCATACAGAGGTGGTAACATGTGCTCTGTATTGCTCATTGTGGTGTGACTCTTGGTGGTGGTCCTGTGCAGGGACAGGA
>VZRQ01005540.1:171279-198294 GCA_013397975.1 Machaerirhynchus nigripectus | reverse complement strand
CCCGCTCCCGCTGTCGCGATCGGCCCCCGGCGCGGGGCTCCGCTCCGGGCAAGCCTCGCCCCGGCCTGGGGCCGCTTTCCAGCTCCCAGGGCTGGGGGACAGGTCCCCTGCCCTTGGTGACTTGTGGTCAGGAACGGCCCACTAATACAGGCGTCGGATCCCGTGTTTGCTGACCAAAGAATTCAAAAACCAGGGTGGGGATGAATTATAGTTAATGAGGTTGGAAAGGACCTCTCAGATGGTCGCGTCCAAGCTATGACCGAACAGCACCTTGTAACTTCCATCATGTCAGCGAGTGCCTCCTCCAGTCTTTCCTTAAACACTTCCAGGGACAGTGACTCCACCACCTCCCTGGGCAGCGCATTCCCACTGAGTGGTAATTGGGCTGCCTACCTACATGTGAACCTGCCTGGGGTTCTTCGATAAAACCTTGTTGAGGTCAGTACCGTATATGAGCCAGGAGTCTTCATGGATTGTTCTGCTCAGCAAAGCAGGGCAGCTGCTGCAAGTTCAGGAGTTAAAGTGTTCCTCATTTCAGTCTGTAGCATCTTCCCACAGCTGCCACCATCCCTTCAGCAGCATCAGCTGAGGCTGTAAAAAAGCCTTCCAGACCCTGGCCCTGTTTTCTCACGCAATGTGTACTACGTGCTTGACAAATAATAAAGTTAATAAATAATATTCTAATCTTGGGCCCAAAATCCCAGCTTAGCACCTAGTGGTACTGTCAGGAAGTTCACTGAGTCCCATAGATGTCAGTTCAAAATCTGAATTGTATCACTGCAGAAATTTGGTCTTGCTCTCCATAAGGCTAATTCACATTTTCAAGTGGCTTTCTATGGCTGATACTCTTTTCCACCTCTAACTAATAAAAAACCCCCAAAAGTATACTTTTTATAGCATTTTTGAACACTTGCATTTAAAATGATCTTTTATCCTATGTTGGAATCACACAGCTGTGAAAAATCTCGAAGGTAGAAAATGATTGACATAATAGGAGTTATTAAATCACAAAATCATCCTTGAGCCTGGCCAGGGTCAGCTTCCAGGGATTTGCAGGATCAGGACTGAACCACCTGAAAGGCAGAAAAACTGTACCACACCATCGTAATCTTCCTGTGCGGAAGAATGTGTTGGTGGAACAGCTTCTTTTAGGATTTTATTTTCATACCTGATCCATGCTAAATACATTATTTATTTATTTAAACTTCTTGGCACCCAGTGTTTAAGTTTGGAGACTTGCTCTTCAATTAGAACGCACACAGGAAGCAGGTGAAACGATGTCAGTGCACGTTTTTATTACAAGGAAGACAGAGGTCAATGACTGACAATTACTACAGCTTCATATAAGCATTAGCAGATCCAGTAAACCAGCTGAGGATCAAAGGTTGCACGGAGAGACCCCAGTAAAAGTGACAGAGGTGACAGATGAGGCACAGTGTGATGGCCCTTGCGTCAGTGAGAACAATCCAGCTGGGGCTTCCCTCATTTCCACTATGCTCAGACACCATAAGGCCTTGTAACAACATCACATACTTTTAAGAAAGACATTCCACTCCTCTGAAACGTTATTAAATCTGCTGCAAAAAATACTAAAATGTGACTCTAGCTTGAGATCAATGGTTTAAGTAAGAAAAATGAGACTGGTTAAAACACGGTATTTTAAAAAACACAATACTTTTTTCTTATTTAAAAAAGGAAAAACAGGTTTTAAGATACTGAAAGGCTCAAGAGTACAAAAATATTTACCTTTTAGAAATACCCAAACCCACAATCACATAAAATAAGTCTCAACTTAAAATAAAAATCTTCATAAAAATATGGCCACCTATATTCAACCCAAGTCCTGAAACCTGTCCTATGCTGACAAAAAGGCTTTCTTGAGAAGTTTAGTTACATCTAAATAGTAATTCTTTAGCTTAACCCTGTAAAAGTAAAAACAAGATTAAATACTGCTGTTAGTAGAGAAATTGATTGAGAAGGGATGAGAAGATCAGGAGTCATAGGACACTGGTTCCCTCATGCCATGTTAGATTTATGGCAAAAGTGTAACTGCAGGAAATTAAAAATAGTATTTCCACTCCCAAAAGCAGCTTGAGTTAATTGCACAATTTCCTTGCATTTGTTATAAAGCTTAATATTTGTGCTTGAACTTCAGAGAGAGCCTCATTCTTGTGCCAAGAGCCAGCACAAGACAACCTACCCTGAACTCATGCATTAGAGATGAGACACTGTGCTTTTGTTGGCCCCTAGAGAAGGTGAATCAGGGCTAATTGTTATTTATAGATGATAAAAATCAGTCTACCATGTCTGATAGACTTTATGGGACCAAGAAATGCACATACAGCCAATAAATACAAAAATAAAAGGAATTACACTCTTCAAACGGTGTAGTGTTCATAAAACAGTAGTAGCACAACTCTAAGCTCTAAATTTGTCTTCATCTGATCTAGTTTTCCTGAACTTTAAAAAAACCCCAAACATACGTAATCTGTAGGATTTGAAAAACAAAACACTGCTTTTGTTGGTGTTTGGGGTTTTTTTTAAAAACCCCTGTGGTCCCAAATTAGTCCTTTTGAATTTTTAATAGCTGCAGATGAACATATCCCATACAGAACATCAGATTTTTGTGAGAATCAAATCACCTTTAAGTTTGTAAATAGTAGAAAGGTTTTGCGAAAGCTTTTGAAACTGCAGCGAGTGTTTTCTGAAGGTGCAGAACAAAGTGGTATATATTCAAAGGAGAAATTAAATACTTCAGGAAAAAGAAAAAACAACACCTCAAGAGATCTAAAAAATTGCTTATGCCCATATACCATGAAAAACCTGAAAGCTAAAACTGCATGGCATGTTTGGACAGAATCACTGACGTGGTACAGCTCACTTTTCTGCTGAAAGTGGGCGTGGCCCACCAGAAAGTCAGCAAATTACAGTCCTTAGTGCTCAAGATTTCCCCTAAAGACACTAAAGATTCACAAAGCCAAGGGTTTTGGGTGGGCTCAGGCTTTATGAAAAACCAGCAGCTTTTACAGGAACAGGGGGATCCCAGGTCCTGGGAAAAGCAAGTGACATCTAAAGCCACTCTGATGTTATGTTTAAAACCCATGTCCTTACAGTGAAGTCTGTGTCTGCTCTGCTACAAATGAATTCTGACTCCACTTAGTCCATGGGCTTTGGTCACAGATTTCAAAGGAGGACAGGATCTTTCTTTCAGGTTTTGAAAGACAGACACCCAGGTCCCCTTCCTCCAGTCAACACACAAAGTGAGAAAAAACACCAGCATTACGTTTGGTTTTTTGTTTTTTTGTTTTGTTTTGGTTTTTTTGTTGGTTTGTTTTGTTTTGTGTTTTTTTCTTTTCAGCAGCTTTCCTCGAGTACCTGAGTGTCTGGAGTCACTGCTGTATTATTCCTAATGCTCACTTCTAGCTTACTCCTCCCTCAACTTGTGTTTAGCACAGACAGGCCCCCATTTCTCAACGGGGACTGTGTCTGCTGACAAACCTCAGGAATCAGGACACTGAATTACAGACTAAAAGTCCTACAGGAGTAGACAGCATCTGGTCAGTAAACTATGTAATTTGAGGACAGTAGCACAGGGTATAACAACTATGGTGCAGTAGCTGTTGGGTTTTGTTCATTTTCCTCTGGCAGAAAATGCATTTTGAGATGATCTTGTTCTTCTTTCAGCCCCTCTGATAGGTGTGTCCTTCTTCACAAAGGTGTTATCAGACTTTTAGGACTCTCCTTGGAATTCCTAATGCCAGTGGTTTGTTGCCCGTTTCTGAAACTGAAAGCAAGTAAAAGACTGAGAACTAGAGAACATTTTCCGTGGTGTCATCAGACACTTCCCTCCCCTATAAGCACCACTACAATAACCATGTAACACTGCTAATAGCAACATTAGATGAAATGTAATGCTCTGTAGTGTGCCTTGCTGGATGGCAGCAGCAGTGCAGCAAACAACGCTTGGATCTTGAACGTCATTCAGCAGCTACAATTCAGTTACTTCAGGCTGTTGATCCAAGAAGCCTCCGAGGGGAATCTGGTTTGACTCCAGGATTTCTAGCTACAGTTTGTCAACTGCAAAGCTGAGAAGCCACAGCTCAGACATGTAAGAAGTTTCACCCTAATTGTGATAAAGAGCAACATGTCCTTTCTCAAGGAACCTGGACTAGGAATTTATCTTATTCTGAAAGCATAATGACAGCTCCTTTTACTGACCAGGAATTAGATACAGGGAATTCTAGCTTTTTCAAGCTATTATTGCTTAAAGGGGAAAGTTCTGTTCTAATACCAGTTCTCACTGAGCTGAATGGTGGCCATGCAGCTGCTCTTTGGTTAATTCAGTTTCCCTCTGCTGCTCTAAGAATTTTTTGCACACTGTAGTGGATGTGCATAGATTTGAGCGGAAGAGTTTGCTCGGGATACCCTATATAGCAATGTTGGTGGGGAAGAGAACTGTCATTGCTTACAGCTAAATCATATAAACCAGAGGAAAAGCTGTCCTGGCCTGTCTCTGGCTGCCCAGAAAGAGGCTAGAATGTTGAAATCTTGCGTTTAATTTTGAATAGTACCTAGAGAACTTACACTGGAAGAATGAAGTCTCATAATGCATATAATCCTACTAAATAAATAGTTTAAAGGAATAGTTTAAATAAAGAGTTAAGGAGAGTGAATGATATAATAGGATGGAAAGTGTCTGGAGATCTGAAGCAACAGCCTCAAAGTGCTGTGAAGGTCAGTCGTGCCAGCACACATCAGCTCTCAGGTTCAGACATTCTGGAGAAATTGTATGATGTCATTGTCTGTTGAATTAACACCCTGAAAGAAAACAGTCTGAAGGGCACTTTGAAAGCTTTGAAGTTTTGCAGTGGACCTGAAGAAACATGTTCCCTGATTGTGAAAAGGGACCGTGTTCTGAATTCCTGTGAAGCACAGGATGAGTGAGAGCTGCCTTACCATTTCACCTTCAGCATCTGCTCAAAGCTCTCGGGCAGTGGATTGCCGTAGCTCTCCGGGAGGAACAGGGTAAGGATCCCAATCAGCACAGTCAGGCTTCCCATCAGGATATAGGGTAGGAATCTGTCGTAGGCACCTGGCAGAACACAGAACATTCCAACAGTACTTAATGTCCACAATTGACAAATCCACATGTAAAGTTTATATTCCAGACATTGCTGTAATGCAGAATTAATTTGGAGTAATTAGCTGAAAGATTCATCAATATTGTTATAAATGAATTATTGAGAGTTGGCTTTCACCGTATGTTGTGTGAATTATAAGTTGTATTATGAATTATGAGTTATAATGTTGAATATTATTTTTCCAGGGAGAATATCAAGAGAATTGTCTATGTTGAAATGTGTAATGTTGCTGGGGAGGTTTGGCTGTAAGGGTTGGTTTTGCGGGGGTTGGGTGAATGTCAGTTCTGTGGGGTTTGCACAGGACGAGCCGTTGCCAGCCAGACTTCGAAGGCACCACCATAAAGGAACAGGACTGCAGCCAGTGAGGGCCCCGAAGGTGACAGCGACAGAAAGCGTGGGCTCCCAGGAGATTGATGGGGGCGAGGCTATGCAAAACCATGAATAAATATGCACCAGGCTGATGCAATCTCAGGGGTATAAAGGGCGAGACCACCATTTTATGGTTGAGCCTCTGGCATCAGGTCATGCTCCCAGCGCGGTACATTTTGCTTTGCAGCTTTTTATGTTCTCAATAAAATTTTAATAACTATTGAAACAGGCTGCTGGAATTGGCTTTTGCACATGATAATTAATGAGGAGAGTTGTGATTAATGTATAATGCTAATAGTTGTTGTTTACTTGTTACAGGGTAATGAATTTGTTGTAAGTAATTAGATTCTTTGAACAGTTAATGTTATGTCAAGTTAATACCATTGTTTTCCCTATAATTGAAGTTAATAATAGTTAGAGTTTATGTTAATAACGTATTTCAGTGACACAGAAGCTTGGAACTTTCTAGAATACTAGTGATGTAATTGAAGGAGGAGTTTGAGTGAGACTTTAGCATAAAGAAGATCCTTGGGTGCAGACCGGACCTATGCCAAGACCCCAGACAATGGGAAGCACGGAACGAGCCAGCTGAAAGGACTGACTCAATCTGCAGCCAACCCTCCCGGCCCCAGGGGAGGGCACAGGGGCGGTGACGGGCGGGGTCTGCGGGGTATAAAATGTCACCCCACGGCCCTCGAGGGTGACTGGCTACGGCCATCTGAGCCACCCCCAGTGCTGCACTTGGCCTTCTGTAACGGCAGATAGCCAACCTAAGCCTCTTAGCATTGTGTTTTGTTATGTTAATAACATAATAAATTCTTCAAAATTCAAATCGTGAGAGGTCCTTTCTCACATAACTCATTTCCGTATCAGATCTGAGTAGTTTATAATAAGATCAAAGGTGAATCCAAAGCTAAGTTACATACATCTATTACCTGCCGGCAGTCAAAGGGACTTTTCAATTTTAAAGCTTCAACATGTGCTCTTGGATAGCCCCACCTACCATAATTTCATGCCAACACCCATGTTTGTATAGCAGCTAAAGGTTTGGGTTGCCTTTTTTTTTTTGTTTGGGGTTTATCTTGTTCTTTTTTTTTTTACATTTTCAAGTGGGATAATCAACATCTTTGCAAGGTAATTGCTCTCCTGGAGTCTTCAGTAGCACACTTGTCATCAAGAACCAAATCCTCTGTTAAATAATACAATATGAGGGAATAAAATTCCTTGTAAGCAATGAAGCACTCATCACTGCCTGAGATTGCATATCCTGCTGGGCTGATGCAAAAGAAGGGAAGAGAGTAAGTCAGCTGAACAGGTCACTTACAGACTAATAGCTCATTAATGAGGAAATGCTTTACTGCCTTCCTTAGTGCAAAGGGAGAGAACATCAGGCTTCCTGAGATGCACATGAGGCTTCTGACTTTGATCTACTCAGAATATTATTTTGGACTTGAAGGCAGCAGCCTCTGCCAGCAGCCAAAGCTGGCACACAACCGTTTCGGCAGGATGCAAGATCCTCAAGTCAAAACAGCACAGCAATGAAAAGGTCTTTCAGAAAAGGGATTAGCTTTCAGAAAAGGGATTAGGAGTTAAAGTATTGAAGATAGAGAAAGTACCAAACCGGACTTGACAGCTTTATTTTATAGCTGGGATAGAGCAATATACTTTATAACGTATGGAATAAGCTCAGATTAAAGAGAGGACCTCTGGGTATGTCTCACAGAGCCGAAGTTTGTGATCTGATCTCCTCTGTGTTTTTGAGCTCCATGAACTGCAAGGTCCTAATTTAGCTGTAGCAGATAGCAGCAGCTGACAAGTTTCTCCTGAAACCCCGAAAGTTTAGGAAATTATTTTGATGTCTGGAACAAGATTTCTTAAAGACTGAGCCTATGGATACCTGGGAGAAAAAAACCCCACAAACCCACAAAAAACAAGCAGTAAAAATGTTACTTTGTATACGTGTCTGTCTGAGTGCTGCAATGGAGATTGAAGCCCTTAATGAGAGTCAGCAGTCCTGCTGACCCTTTTACTTTACATTTGCACGGTACAAATATGAAACTAAGACAAGGTATTTTCATCATTTTTGGTACAGTGTGTTCCAGTTACACTGGAATGCAGACGTGAGTCAACACTGATTAGTTACAGGTAGTCATCTCCTGTCCCTGGCATGGAGAATCAGCACTAACCCCTCAGCAGTACATCAGCAGTGTCCTGTCAGAGCCAGCAGAGTCATGCTCATGTTGTATCAACGATGTCAGCAGGAAGCAACACTCGTTAGGGGCAGAGAGAGTTGAGATGGGTCCAGTGATGGCAGAAGGAAATAAATCATGTGTGAATGAAAGAAAGAGGAGATTGAGCACCCCAGACTGAGCAGTAGGTACTCACCGATACTTCCACCCTTACTCCCCAATCTCTATCACTCTTTCCTGTCTGCAACATGGGGAACATTTTTATGTATTAAACAAAAACCAAACCAAACCAAACCAAACCAAAAAATATTTGTCAGTTAATATATGTGCAGCACTCAGAATGTGATGGCACTGAGTGTCAAAAAAAGCCTATGAAGAAATCAGTAATTCTGCTTACAGAAATACTGAGCAATAAGAAAAAGCAAAATGAATGAATGCTGAGGTGACTCGCTTAGAAATTAAAAAAAAATTAAAAAAAGAAATCACTTCAAGTAAACACACTTACATGCTACTTAACCTGTATGTTTTCCATGTATTACTTTAGAGAGCACAAATCATGGGAATGTTTGGATTTCCACCTGGTTTCTATCCCAACATACCCATCTTGGCATGCACAGGGACAGTACCATGCAATGAATTTCCTACTGGTTCATTTCCTTACTTGCAAAACCACTTCTTGTCACACTCTCCTGGGAAACCAGCTGGTATCCCAAGAGGTGATCATCATTCCAGCCACTCCGTTTGCAGTTTATAAACATCTTAATCGTGTTGGACCAGCTCTAACCCACTTCAGTGATATATGAACAGTCCCTAAAGGAATGAAGTGCCTGATCCTTCTGTGAAGCCCAGGGGGCTCCACTTAATTTCTACCAGTGTGACAGTGAACTCACACCCAAGCTGAGAGAAGGGACTGAAAAGACAATAAGTGAAGGGACTTAAAGCTCAGATGACTTAAAGCTCAGACAACTTCGCTGGGCAGTTGTGGGGTGCAAGGCAAGAAAGACAAGATATCTCACCCAGGTACACAAAGTAAGGAGCAATGATGCTGCCCAGCCTGGAGGCCGTGGAAGTCGCTCCGACTGCCATGTTTCGCACTAGTGTTGGGTACAGCTCCACATTGTACACATAAAGCATTGAAAACGCAGCTGTGATGCCAAACTTCCCAAGCATCACCAGTCCAACAGAGAGGACATTAAGTTCTGGAGGAGAAAAAAATAAAATCAACGTGAATAAACAGCACCCTGTGATTATTACTTGTATTACTTCTACAGCCAAAAGACTGTATTGCTGTGTTTTCCTAAAGGTTGTGAGTTTGGTGCTTTAGGTTTTTTTAATTACAGGAAATATTAACCCCATCCCTAGATGACTCCAACTTCCCTACTAAACATAATGTAGACACTCAGGTTACTTTGTATTTTTCAGATTTTGGTTGTCTTCAAGTAAAACAGCATTCTTGAAATGGAACAAAACTCTGGATTACACAGCAATAAACTACAAGCTTGAACCCGCCCCTTTTCCACAAAATCCTATGGAGATTTACACATAGTGAAATCTGGATGCAGGTTTTTGTAGCCTGAAAGCACAGCCAGATAAATCACAGTACACTTTTGGCTCTCATTTTAGAAGCTGGTTCCCCTGAACTATATAAAGCTCAGTAATTTGACACAATAAATGAGAGTCCAGTGTGACTCAGCATATACATATGCAATAAAAGAAACTAAGGCTGCAAGGGATTAGCATAAACTTGGCCTCAAATTCTAAATTTGATCCTGGTTTTCAGTAATTTTGCAGAGCTATTACACAGTACCATTAAATATTTTGAATATTTCATATACTTAAGTCACATATTTAATTTTTTACCTGCAGGAACCAGCTGAATGAAGAGGACAACACTTCCCCCTAAAAAAAAGGTGCCAGATAAGGAGTAGCGCCGTGGGAGGGAGCGGAGGAGAAGCCAGGCGATCACATAAGCTGGAACTTCAATAACAGCCGAGAGGAAACAGTTGACATAGGCATTTCCATGCCAATCTGGAGTGCTGAGGGACAGGCCAAAGTAACCAACTGATGTGAAAAACCTGAGGAAAGCAATAAAACCAAATTATTCCAGAAACAGCAGTCTCTGAACGCCTCCAGTGTTGCCTTAGATGTTGTTACAAAATAGGATATTGCAAAGCACCGCCAGAGGCATTGTGGCTTAAAAAATTCTCAGTGGGAACCCCATCTTTCTAATTCTGTCATCCCATCCAGTGATCATATCCACAGCAGCTTGAAGACACCTCAGATTTCTCTGTCCTTCCTGCATACACTGCACCAAGTAAAAAGCTTTGTGGAAGTCATTCACAAACGCCTTTCACTGCAATGGACTCAATGACACAATGAAACTCTTGCAAGCTTCCCAAGCCAACTACATTCCTACTTGTAGCCAGTGTCAGGGTCTCCCACCCTCAGCAGTTCCGTTACATCTTATTTAATCTTCACAGAGAGCTGAATGTTCGGGTTTCAAATCTCAGGAGTGCCTTACTACGGCATGCCAAGTGTGCCAGCCAGTTCCTTTCTGCTGGGGGGAATATGGACAGAAAAGGGTCCTGGTTTGTCTGTATGGCATTATTGGGTCCTCATTTCTCGTGGCTGCCCAGGCAGGGACCAGGATCTCACTGAGATGGGCACAGTACAGAAACAGAACAAAAATGCTGACCATGGGTCTGGCTCTTGTTATGTTACTGAGTTGCTCCTTTGCTTCAAGAAGAACATTTCTCTTCAAATAGAGATTACAGAGGTGGGAGCATTTAAAAAAAAAAAAAAAAAAAGGCAACATACTTCAAAATACACAAGTTGTTACATACAGTTTTCTAACTATTTTACATCTGAGTCAAGGCTACTGTCTTCATATTAATCACCCATATTGATGTGGGTGTGAGGACATTGAGGGCCATGAACCAGCCAAGGACCACTGGAGCTAGGCTCCAAGGCTCAGACTTATTATCTAAACTTGTGGCATGTGCCCTCAAATCAGAAACTGTTCTATTGCCTGGGTACTTTAGGAATACACATTTCCTTACCACAAAAGTAATGACATAATAGTAATAGTTGCAATGTTTCGGGTTCGAAATAGGTCCAGAAGGATAGCCTTCTGCTGGTGCTGAGGCTTCGAATCCTGCATCTGAAGGAAAAAGGAAAACAAAACCAAAAAAATTCCCACACACCTAAGAGCAAAACAACCTCTGCTACCCACAAGCCGGGCAGTTAGGAAGTTATGACTACCAGGGGATAACTAGTCAGCCTGAGGGCCACTTCTGCACCAGGGAGTGCAGTCCTTAGGTGGAGCTTGTCTCTGCTACCAGCTGTACTCATGGGAGTTTCCATTGCACCACGATGACTAATTAGAAAGGAGGATCAGCTGACCAGACAGACAAGTTAGCGTTTCCTTAAGGAGCTCACACAGTACTTGCAGAAGTAATTTCATTACCAAAGGCATTTTTTTGTCCGTTCTGTGCACTGTCCATTCAACTCTCTTCAACCGTCCTAAGTGGTGTGAAATAAATGTGGGAAATGACCAGTTTTGCTGCCTGCCAGCACCCTGACAGGGAGAGGAACAGATGAGAGAGATTGGTGAGGCGGCCAGGGCACATCATAGGAGCATCCACCTCAGACTGGAGATGGAGGGTCTAGCTTGAGGCTTGAAGCAGGAATCTTTTGGGTGGCATTAGGGTGCCTTTCTGCCTGCACACTTTGCATTTGCTAGGGCCAAGCCAGAGCTTGTGGCCAGGCTTCCCCCAGGCCCAAAGAATAAACCACCCTGGTTCTCCCTACAGGACTATCCAGGAGATACCCTTTCCTAGGAATAGATGATGGTTGCCAAGGAATGTCTTTCTAGTAACGTTTGAAAGATACTTCCAACATGAGACTGAGCATGCAGACATCATCGTCAGGCTTTTGTGGACAGACGCTTTGGCACACAAAATTTCCATGAAGCAGGTGTCTCCTTGTTTTGAGGAAATATACAGGAATGATAAAATGTTGCAACCCAAGAAAGTCATGCCCAGTTTGAAAGACATCTGAGGCCTGGCTGTGAAGGGAAGTGTTTTTCCATGGTTGGTGTAGAATGAGCTTCCCATAATTGGAACATGCACTTCAATTTACACTAAAACTTCCACTTGGGAAAGAGATCTTCAGCCAAAATGTGACAGTCAAGGACAGATCCTGCCCAGGGGAGGGGAACTCGCAGCATCTCTGTCCTGCAGACACTGCAGAGGAGCACACGGTGCTTTACTTTCTGCTCTACAAGGAGACACAAAATGCAGGTGCCAGTACAAGGCAGCAGAGGAAGATCTGACCTGCAGACACACGGTCACTGCTGATGCAAGGCTGGAAGAGTGTTTGCACAAGAAAAATGCGCCTCTTTGGGAGGAGCTCCAGTGAGGGCAGAGCCAGTAGAGGGGGAGATGAGCACACAAACAAGCCGTCCCACTGTGGCTGTGCTGCTCCCTGGCTTGCTGGGCTGCCAGGTTTGCACTAGACTTTCTTCTTATAGCCAGTAGATACGAAATACAAGAAAAACAGAGTTCTGAAGAAGAGCTTGATGTTCTTCACTGTCTTCACTCACATCATGGCTTTCAAGTCCCCTCGAAGCACTTGGATGCCTTGGCTGGTGTGTGCAACCTGAAGAGTCCCTCAGGCTCCACGCAGCCCCGGCTCACGCGGGTGCTGATTTAGGGTCCCCTACACAGGCCCCCTGCAAAGGGCTGTTGCTCAACTGCAAACTGCTAATAATGCACCAAACTGAAATAGGCACAAACACGTTTTCCTCGGGTCTCTGCAGTGCCGAAAGGATGAAGCAATCTGGGTCACCCTTGCTTTGAAAACCACAACAAACCATTGCCAAGGAAGAGAATTTTACTGTGAAAAGCAAACAAATAAAACCTCTCTCTGGATTCTACTTTGATCTTGCTAACCCAGCACTTACTGCAGACCAACAGTCACTGCCAGCCCAAGAGTTGCTGGTGCAAACCAGCTCTCTGCTGGCATTTCCCAACAAGTCAACCAGCCAAATGGGGAAGTGCCAGCGAGGTGACGTACCAGGATGGGTGAAACATACCTCTGCAGCATCGAAAAGCACGGCTGGCGCTGGAATGCCATTTATTTTTGCAGCCTTTCGGATAATAGCTTCTGCCTCCTTATATCTTCCCTGGGAGATTAGCCACCGAGGAGACTCAGGAATGATCCTGTAATAAGTTTCAGAATAAATGACTCAGTGTTTTCCCAAAAGCAAAAAGTTATAAATACCATATTTATTGTGCCTATGAGTTACACTCAGCTCTCACAGATTGCTTGCAGCAGGAGACAGCCAGCACAGAAGCATGTGGGCAATGTAATTCAAATATATGGGACTGTTTTATTCTCAGGCTAAAGCAGATGCTTTGTCCTCAGTGGTTGTTTTTGAAGGCATATTTGATGTCCACCAGATGTCACCAGATAGACAGAAAGGATGGGGGTAGCTTAGCCAGTGTGAATCAAAAATATTCTTAAGAAACTGCACACAATGAGGAAATGCTTTAAATATACACAGGGTGTATTTAAAGGTTCTGTGTCATAGGAAACTTATATACAAACCTCACCATATTACCACAGCTCTGAGGCAGATTCTTCCATGCAGAGGGCAGGGGCAGTGTCCCCTTGCAGAGTTGATGACATTTTCTAATCAATTACAGGCACATGTTGAGTGAATTAACACCAAACACAGGACAGAAAACTTTAACTTTCCTTAATTAAATCCTTTGGTCTTAGCAGATGCCACCTTGCTCCCTTTAGCCAGCAGCATTTTTTCCTCTCCTTGGAAAAAAGCAGGTGAGACACTCCTTTTCTGATGAACCCTAAAGACTGACTCAAAGCCAGGTCAATAATTTCAAACATCAGATGCTTTATATCTGATCAGTAATCACTAATGGGACTTTCTGTAAGATGAGCTGCCTCTACTGCTCTTCTTACTGGGAAAGCTGAGGATCTTGAGACTGCAGAGACAATGCTGGGAACCTTCTGGAGAATTTGGAAGGGAAATGAGTAGAAGAGCAAGAATGGCACAGAGCAGAGGGATGTGCAAGTCACATGGCCCGTGGAAGCAGTGGGTCCACATGCCCAAATGCCAGCTAACCCCAGCCTGCCTTGGCAGAGCTTTGCCAGTGCAGCTTGATCCCCATCTACCCCCACACAGGCCCCAGACAAAGTGCCATCAGAGGAGGTTTTTGGCATTTTTAAGTGTAAGTTTTAAAAGGCCTGGGAATTCCCACCCCTCAGATTTCAAAGCAGGACTCTGAAGCCATGCCTTGGGGACAAATTTCCTGTGCCTCACAATCCCTGTTCTATGGCAGACATCTGAGAGGCTCCCACCCAAAACCAGCCTCCCCAGAGAACAGCTGCTTGGTGCAGAGGGAAATGCTGCTGTGATGAAGGAGTTTGAAACGCTTCAAGTTAAATAAGCAAACTGACCCTTAAACAGAATCAGACTGTCTTTAAAATCCAATGACAGCAGAGGTGGAGCTGAAAATAATTTTAAAGGTTTGGTTTGAAGACTAAGGTTAAAATAAAACCCCAACTAACAAACAAACCATCAGCAGATACTTCTAACAAGACTGGGACATGCAGGAGGTCTTTTAGACTATAGAAGACTGTGTCTAATCACTTAAATGTTATAAAGATGCTAATTGCTCACTTAGAGGTATAACTTTTTAAAGACAGCAAGAAGAAAATAGTTCCCTGAGTAATATGAAAGAACTCTTCCTTTCGTGAATTATCCTTATTTTAAGAGTGTGAGTGATACCTTGCTTTTCCTTTCCTATTTTCAAACACCTGTCCCTTCAGAACACAGCAGATGCCCAAGGCAGCAACAGAACAGGGCTATCTGCCCTTCTGTCCAGCTAAGAAGAGCAGGGCTTCAGGCACGCAGGCAGCACACACCTCTCTAGGTAGTTACTCGACTTACAACTGGCAATAAAAACCACACAAAAAATGCCCCCTCAAGGCAAAGCCTTCTCACACGGTGAATAGAAAAGTGCCCCTCCTCCCTGACCCCCTGCCATTACCCAGCACCTAGCACAAAGAGCATCAGGCGGGAGGGGGAGGTGGGAAGCGTGGCCTCGGCATGGACTCACCACCAGAGCGGGATGCAGAACAGCCCCGGGACAGTGAGCGCCAGCAGCAGCATCCGCCAGTCTCTGATGAAGTAAGCAAACAGTGGCAGCAACATGTAGCCAATTGCAAAAAATATGCAAACTCCTAATGTAGAGAATAGAATACGAACTGATTTGCCAAGAATTTCTGTGCCTGTTTAAAACAAGGGAGGTTGGATTAGCATTTTAACTCTTTGTTTTCAAGCATGACTAAATACTTTATTGCATTTACAAACAGAAAAATAAGCTAAACAATCTTAGAAAAGAGCAGCACAGCACAGACCCGCCTGTACAGAAAAGCTGCTGTGGGAGTATTGGGAACCTTCAGATAAAGAAGCTACTTCTGTTTGCTTTGATTAATGCATTGGCAGAGGCAGATAAGGACAGGCATGGGGGATGGCCAGCAGATTTCCAGAAGCCTTCCCCCCGCGGTCACCTAGGACACAGCCTGCTTCCCCACTTAACCCATCACGATTTGAGATGCAATTCACTGCTGGGCACTTCTGGAAGAGCAGAGGTCTGAGCACAGCCGACTGATGTGGGATGGAAGGATGTGAATTTACAGTGAGCTGAGGTGGGAACAAATTTCCCACCTATTTTTTGAAAGAGAAGAAAGGTTGGAATGTTGGATCGGCACATCACGGGCTGAAGGACAGAACCAGGGAAGATGCCATCCTCTAGCAATGTTACTGTTCCAGTAGCCAGGCAGCAGTCAGGGAAAGAAACCTACAGCCACTGCAGCATGCAGCAACCTCATATCGAGTAATAAAAACTGAGACTGTTCTAAGCCTTCAACAGCACCGAAATTCTTTTACAATAGAACACCCAGCCACTGCTTAATAGAATCCAGTGATGCCCTCAGGTCCACCTGACTTCTTGAGCTCTCAGCCCCTGGTCTACAGAGCTCTCCTTCACATTAGGAGCACTGCAAGGGCCATAAGTGCCAGTTTGATCCAGATTCAATTAAAATGCAAAGGACACTGAGTGAACAGGAGAGTCACAAAGTGTGGAGAGTGTACTTGGGTTGTGTATCATGGCAAGAACTCCAACATTTATTATTGCAGAGAAGATGAGAAAAAACCACCCAAGACTGGAAAACCATCCTATTTGATAGTTACATGAATTCTCATTTCAGAAACCTGGAGTAACTGAATAAAGTCACAGTAAAAAACCCTGAAAATAGGAATTTGCTAGGCTAAAACGAGTGTGTGGGGATAAATGATACCATCTTCCTCTTGACTTGCTCTCGTTTAGAGGGGCTTCCTTGGGAGAGGTCTGATACTTGAAACATTGGTTTATGCCTGTTAAATGTTACATTATAATTTGTGTCAGTTCAAAGCCAATATGAGATGGCGTCTTTCAACTACAATTGCCTTGTCTCCTGCCTTTCCTCTTCCCTCTTTCTCCCAGCCATGGAGTAACAGTTCTTGGACAATACCAACATGCCTTCACAAACCTCTGTAGTGTTTTACAGTCCTAGAACCTGAACACAGCAGTTTTGAGCACAGAGAACAACTGAGGCCTAAAGCTAAGAGACAAATTTCACAGCATGTGGTTGAAAAACCCCTAACATTGACTACAGAAGTTCACCAACAGCTCAGGAGGGAACTATTCCCATGAAAGTGGGTGCTAGTGCAAAGGGCAGCATGAGCCTGGGTGGTTAAGGATGCTGAAACAGGGTCTGAGCGACATGTTGGGAGGCAACACAGGTTTGGATGTTGCAAGTTTCAATGAGAAGAGAAACGTGCTGAGCTTGGGAAAAAACCCACTGCACTTGGGGATGGAGGGTGCCAGGGCTGCAGCCAGGTTCAACAGGGCCTTTGTAAGTGCTGATGCCACTGCTCCCCTCCCAAGCACAGGTCAGCCCTGCCTGCTCTTGGATGAAACAAAGGGAGCATCTCCAGCACATCCTGTAATCAGGATGGGCTTTCTTAAGGAGTCACTTTTCTTTTTATGGGTATATTCTCCTGTTCAGCACCTCTATCACGTGCAGCTTCCTGGAAGCTCATGGGTTTGCCTTGCCATGGGCAGAAGTCACATTGCTTATGGGGACACGCTGGCTATGGAGTGTAGGGTGGGAAGGACCACCCTCCATAAGTACCTCCCTCCTTACCCATGACAGTCAGCCAACGGCTCACTTAAATGAGGAAGCTAATCTCTAAATTAGTTTAGATTAATCCTGCCCTTAGAACCAGCCTCAAGACTGCTGGGGAATGGCCAGCACTGCTGGCAAGTGCCCCAGGCATCTGCCTCTCTGCTCCGTGGGATCAATCGCTGCTGTGACAACTCCACAAAGGAGAGGATGGCAGAAGAGACAACACGATGGGGCAAAGGCCAGCAAACACAGCTAAGCAATTAAACAAGCCTAATGATACCCCGGGAAACCCAGACCCCTCTCTCAGCAGTAGGACCATTTGCCCAGTGGGGTATTCCTGGCCCTCTCTTCCAGCTTTGCTTCTGCTGAGCACCGAGGCAGCATCCCAATCCACATCCAGCTGTGCCCCACACTCCCAGGGGAGTTGGGAGCTAAATTCCTGCCTGATCAGAACATGCACCTCTGTGCTACACAACACCCATGTGTTTCCACAAGGATTTTGAGCTTTACCCAGTGCTGTACCTCCCAGCCTTCCCATGGCAGGCATTTGTTCCTGCCCCATCAGCTCCACACAAGAATTAAACTACCAGGACAGTGGGAGCAGTGGCAATGGTGACAGCAATGGCAGGAACAGTGACAATGGTGATGGCAACAAGGGATCTCCCTGCTGACAGCCTGACCTTAATCCTCCCTGCACCACAGGCAGCAGTGACTCATGGCTGCTTGGGGACACAATGATATGTCCTCTTCAAAGCACTGACTTCGTATTATGCTCTTCTGAACAATTTTTTCCCTGTTAAAGCCTCATGGGGTAGGAAAGACCAGCATTAACTATTAATATACAATTTTAATCTAGCTCACATGACAATCTACAAATTGTAATGCTGACATCAGGGGTTTAAAAGCAGCCGTAAATATATATATGTTAAAGACAGCTCTTGCAAATCCCAGTTTCCCCTGAGACCTGCATCACTCACCCCCATAATTTGCCCATGCAGTTGCCTTTCCTGAAACCCCTGAGCCTAGTGGGAGCCTCTGTGGGGGTCCCCTTCCCCATGGGGTGCCTGGTTCCCTGCAGGGTCCCCAGGCAGCCACTGTAGCCATGCAGTTGCTGGGTCTTTATTCCTACACTCCCCCTAGAAAAGAAAGCAAACCTTAGCTACTAAAACTTAGGACTCTATCAATGATCTCAACACTGAGAGCAATGATTCTTTGGCTAATGGGGCTTTGGCACCCACCCAGCTCCTCTGCTCTGGTCCCCCTGAAACGCTGGTTTGCTCCAAGGCTGTGCACTCAGGTACGCACTGACCCCTCTGCAAAGGGTGCAGAGGGAGGCAGGGATGAACCCAAACGCCTTCTCTATCTCAGACCTGCTGCTGCTGCTAAACCCTGAACGCTGTCTTGAATGTCTTCTCCAAAGAGGAAGGAAATGGATGTTTATTTAGACTCTTCCTGCTCTCTTCTTTTTCTTTAAACCTATAGAAGGTATATGCATGAAGAATCGCAGAGCAAAAAATGTTTCATACCAGCCTAAAGTAGGGATTTTACCAGTGAAGATTTACCAGTGTCTAATTAAATGATCCAGGTTCAGAGGGAAAAAAAGTAACAGTACATTAAGCAAACATTTAATCTAATGCAAACATATTCATACCCAAAATGAAGGCCACCACGTAGTTAGAGATCTGTCCCATCCCGACAATGAGAAAGAGCACTGTGAACATCTCCCAGCTGGTAGAAAAGATCTGCAGGAAGCTGAAGCCAGTCTGCACAGCCATTGTTAAAAAAAGGATATTCTTCCTGCCAAACCTTTGGTAAAGAAAAAGATTATTACTGAAACAGCATGTATTTATGGTGGGGGCTATGTAAGAGGGCACAAAGCAGAACAAATATCCAACTCAAGTGATGCATCTTAGCACAACCTGAAGTTCTGTTCATCTTAAAGAATTTTATTATTTCCATATGCACTAAAAAATACTAAAATTTCCAAGACCCATGAGACAGAGAAGAAAAGCTATGAGCAGAAACTTCAGGGAGCCACTAGACAGAGATTAAGGAGACTAGGCAACAGTACAATAGGGAGACACATGCAGACTGCAAGCCACACACCTCAAAGTTAGGAAATGATTGCTCAGGTGCAGGTTCAGATCATAGCCCTTTACTGACAAAACCCCCAAATCATTCAAGGAAGCTCATGCGGGAAGGGAAGGCATGAGCCAGGCTCTCAGTGGCTGTGCTGCCACAAGGGCAAACACTCCCTCAAATGCTCCCACTGGGCAAATAGCACCACTGGGATTTAGTGATTATCTCATCTCCCTTTCAAACAGTAACACCAACTGACTTCTGCACTGGGGCAGGAGTGAGGAGATTAAATTCAGATCACATGGAATTTAATGCTGGAGGCTTTAGGATTAAGACTCCCAGTGAGTTTTGAAACCCCTCTGCTAAGCACCCAGAGGAACCCTGCTACCTTATGACATCCTCATTCCCAGACAACAGTCAAAGCAGGATCAGAGGTCCCACCATGAGAGTATGGACACAGGGCTCAGGGCTGTAGGGAGAGGGGAGCAGAGACTCACAGAGGGAATATTCTGCATTCAATACTTGTAAAGCCAAAACCTCAACACTGCTGAGACAATTATCAAATGTCTGTAATGATTTTTTTACATTTTACATTTACTTAGTGAGATGCTATGACAACTGCTATCCATTTTCAAGTTATCTTTTTTCCTTCCTCTCATATGTCCTTACTCTATCCTACCATACAGCAAACCATCTATCCTGTGCAGAGATTCCATTCAAAGGACAAGTTTTTATCTTGCAGCTCTAACAAGGGATTATCAGTTAATGTGCAACAAAACCCAGCGTCTTTTAAACTACTAAAAAGGCTGGATAAAAAACCAAATGGGAAGTGGGTTGTGAAGGGACACCCACTGCATGAATCTGCAAAGCAGCCACATGGGCTCCTTGTGGAGATCAGTCCCTGGGCTCTGAAGTGCCTGAGAGACAGAAATCCTTCACCTGGGGTAGAACAAGATGGGATTTTTGGAAGAAGCCAGCCCAGTTACCTAATTTTGATCAGACCTCAAGAGTATTGGACATTTAATTATTTTTGTCTCCTAAAAACAAATGCACCAGCTGTGGCCCCAGGTCTGCCCTGCTCTGCCCATGGCATTACCTGTCTGAGAGCTGCCCCGAGATGAAGGAGCCAATGAGAACCCCCACGAAGAAGAGGGAGGTGGTCAGTGGGGCTTTCCAGTCGTCCTCACACACCAGGTTCCACTGCAAGAGAAAGGCCTGTGCTCAGACACAGCCCCAACGCTGTGCCAAGCCTCATCCAGCACAGGGGCTGCTGGTTGGAGACGCACACATTTCCATGCAATGGAATTCTCTTTCCCCAGATCCACACTTCCACCCATCACTGGCACTGTTTTCTTGGTCAAGGTCACTGTTGGAACATCCTGTTTAAAGCATGGGAAAAAGAAGGGAAAGTGATTGCCTCCCCAGGCAACTCCACAAGGCCAAAACACCAGCAGCTGTCTGGCATGGCACAGCCCCACTGCCTCGGAAGGAGATGAGCAGCCAGCAAGGCCAAACCTGATGGGAGCCCGTGTGTGCAGCTCAGGGACTGCCCTGGACCTGTTTCCAGTACAATCCTCCCATCACATACCCACCAGACCCCTGGACCTGGCTCCCTATGGTCCAAGATGCTCCCACCAGTGAAACAGAGCAATGGAGAAGGGTGAAGAATCATCCCATCTAAGGACAGCTTCCATTTTACCTCCGCCAGCACAAAACCTGCTGCCATCTCTATAAATTCTGGGGCTGAAAAAACATGTAAGAATGAAGTCTCTTTTCCTGCACTCACATATTACCAAATTCTGTTCCACCCCACAACCTGCACCACTGACTTGCCACCCATCACTCACAGCCTCATGACTGCAGCTGCCTGGAGCTGCAGACTTAGGACAGGAGCCAGTGTGGAAACTTCCACCTCAAACTACTCATAACCTCAGACAAGGTTTAAAAAAAAATAAAAATGGCATCATGAGCCTCTGTCCACTGAAGTTACAGCTGAGCATGTCTCTGCCAATGCTTGCTCCCTTCCTGGTGACTAATCTCCTGGTTAAGGCATGCCTGCCAGGAGCACTTAGGGAGAGGCTTCAAACATGTCACTCTCAGATGAGATAATTCTACCACAATGGTATGCTAATTAGATCACAGATCAAAGTATGGCATAATTTTAATAATCAGCCATGCTATCAGAGGACGGGGCCATCGCTTGCACCAGAGGTCACCCTTTGCTTGGAGAATGGATGGGCCAAGCACAGGCAAAGGCTGGGTGATGGAGCAGAAACCTGCCCTTAGAGCTGCTCAGGCTCCTCACTCAGCTGCAGGCAACACGGAGCAATTCTTGTTGTTACAGAGACACCCTGGTGCTGTCTGAGGGCACCACAAGTCCTGCCAAAAACAAACCACCAGCAGATTGGTGGCTGAGCTTCATGGCTGCTGCAGAACAGGCCGGCAAACCCCAAAACAAGGGGGAAGGTGGTGTGGTTTGATGCAGTTTGCTTTGGACTATAATTTAGGAAAGAGATGCAATCAATGACTATTTTCAGGCAGAGCAGAAGTATGCTGCCAGCAGAGGGGAGTCAAGTACTTCTGCCCTTTGCCCAGCCCGCAAAGTAACACCAGCTACACAACAAGAAAAGAAGTTGAGGTTAAAAACACAGCCCATGCCTCTTCCTGAGGAGCACACACATCTTCAATGCAGGAACAAGGAGACACGTGGACTAAAACATGCCTCCAAGACTTAAATCAGATTAAGAACAAAAAGAACCATATGACAGCATTGTCTGTAAGGTATTTTCACACCCTTCTGGGAAGGGAGAGGTGGTGAAGTGTGGGCCCATCTGGGCACACACCTGCGCTTATCTGCACTGTGTTTGAGAAGGTGGAGGTTAGCATGTGGGTCAGTAGGACTCTGGTACTTTCAAGGATGCTAGCTGTGAAAAACAGATGCAGGGATCTGCTTCACCAGTCAAATAAAACAGATTGCTGTAAAGAAGGTTGTCAGAAATCAAGTCCAGTATTTAAAACAAAGCAAAATTCAGCTACAAAAAACATGGCATGAAAAGTACACTGCAGAGGTCTTTCACCATGTCCTGCTGCACTTCCCTTTTCCCACTTGGGGAAAGCTGTTGACTAACAGTGTGGCAGAATTTGCAACTGATACAATGTATTGTTAATTATCTGGGTGCTGAGCACCCTGGTCTGGGGCCACCAGCACGGCACCTGCTCCCGGACCTTCAGACTTGAGTTGCTCGAGGTTAAGGATCAGTGTTCTCAACATGTCTCCATGGTGCCAAAGGCACTTTGGCTGTAAAATAAACCCAGCTAAATAATAACTTGCCCATGAAACCGCATTGCCTCCATGGTGCCAAATGCCTCCCATCCGGGTGTTTGCTCCACCTTTTCCCATGACATATTGCACACGCAGCAAAAATTCACTGTACAGGGTCAAGTCTTTAAGATTTGGGGGATGTGGTAAACAGCACACAGCAGCTGGCTGTCCAAAGATGGGTTACTGTCTACAGGAACTCACTGCATTTGACCAGAAAACACATAAACACATCAAATCCATCTGACTTTAAGTATACCTGAAGCTGCTGAGTGAACAATCCACCTATTTTAGCTCCAGTACCACATGGTACCTGAGCAATACAGCCCTACTCTACAGGTACAGCTCCTCTCCCAAATTCCAACCTTCCATCCCCACAGGCACTCACTCTGACTGAGGCTCATGCCATGGCACTGCAGAGTGATCAAGCACATATCAACATGGTACGGTTTCACTAGAGCTTCAGCGTATAAGGGAAGGTGAAATGTACCTTATTTGACCCCTTCCTCAGAGGCTGCATCCATCACAGACAGTGCCAAGCACACCGTGGGCACAGGAGCTACGGCCCAGCCACAGCTTAACTGCCTACAGCTACAACTTCCAAACTGTCTCTTACTGGGCTAATTATACATTAACCAGAAAATAAGTAATTCTGTAATGTCCCTGGCGAAGCAGACTGGGGAGCAAAGTTCATGTAAGATTCCAAGCCAGGCCTCTGAATGCTAGGAATAGGAGCTGCTCAAGAACACTGTGATTAAATCACTTTTATTCCCATCAAATCCCTACAACCCTTTCTGACAAGCTCCCAGCTACTGGAAGAGGCAATTCTGCTGGGTGCTGCTGGTAGGAACTGTACAGATGGACAAGCTTTCTGAAAAACTGAAATTGCTGGAGAAGGTGCCCTGACTGCCCAAAGTGCCCCCCTGCCAATCAGAAATCGCAAATTAACATCCTGAGTACAACCCATTCACATCAGAGGAGAAAACACTACTGGAGCCTTGTGTAAATGGGTGGGTCTGCAAACCAGGGAAAATCTGAACTTGTTTCCAAGAGTAAAGCTGACGATGAATAACTCACGAAGTGTTAATTATTCACAGATTGCCCCATCCCGCTCCCTGGGAACCACGGCCAGCAATGAGACCAGTTCTGCTCAGTGCACAAGTGACAAGCACAGGCACCTCCATGCCCGAGCACAGGGCGGGCTTCCAGGGCTGGGCAGGGCTGCTCTCCACTGATGGAAAAAGCCATAACAGAACAGAAAAGACCTTCAAAATGCTTTCAAACCTCAGCAGTTCCTATCCGGTCTCTTGCCTCTGCCAGTCGCAAAAGATTCTGGTTTCTGCCTTCACTAACATCAGTGCCAGGGTTGGGACAGGGACTGAGCAGGGTGACACAGGGGACAGACCAGTAGCCCCAGCAGAGCCTCTAGCACTCACTCTGCCCTTTGCAGGGGCCTCGAAGTGGTGTCTGGGGTACATGCCATGGCCTAGTGGCGGAGAGCAGCTCAGTGTGTCCCCAGGGAGTGGTGCTAGGTGACAACCTGGCTCAAGGGAACTACCCGGATCCTAATGCCTGCTCCTAAGGGCAAAACTGGTGTTTGTCCTTGAGCCTCTAATTCATGTTTGATCTGAGCATCATTATCTGCAAGTAAAAGAGAAGTAGATTAAGTTCCAGAAAAGAATACCAATGTCATAGACCCCAGGAGCCTGCCAAGAGGAAAAGGAAACCCTGAAAGCTCTTCATCTCAGCCAAGGGATCACTCTTGACCCCACAATGATTCACATTTCCACTTGCTCACCATTACACTTACAGCCCCTTTCTTATATCATCCTGACCTGATGATCACCTATGGACACATTCACTTTTCCCCATCATCTCCATTTTAAGACCATGCTAATGACTCAGTCTGGGATTCTCTGTTCCCAGAGTTTAGCATGTCCTCACAGACCGAGTAACACAGGTGCTGAGCTGGCATCTCCCACTTCCCTTCAAGCAGCAATAACAATAGGATTTAATGCAACTGAACGAATCAAATGAAGTCTCCAGCACTTAGTCCTGTACCATCAAATTCTGCTCTTCAATTGAGTTCTTGAACTGAAGCTGTTTCTTCACTGAGCTCTCCTGATGGCATGTCCTGGCTTGTCTTTCCTAATACAGAGAAAAATGTTGGGTACAAAAATAAGCATCTCAAATTTATCTAAACTGCCTCTTTCCAGCATTTCATCAGTGCCTTTTTTCCTTGTTTTGAAACCAAATTCTGCATTTTTTCCAAATGTCCATGACAATTTTGAAACAAAACAAGTATCCTTCTTTTCCATCTGGCTTACAGATGGGAACCTGGCACTTGGTTTCTATCTCTGAATGTGTTATTGCCTCTCTGGCATATCCCAGGCCCCGTGGCAAACCCCACTGCTGCATCCCATCTGAATCCTGCACAGAATGCTCTGTTTGGCATCTGCCAACATAAATTATTTACTGTTCATTAAAAAGAATCACATTTCTCCTCTTGCTTCATTTACTGCCTCTCCCAGAGCAAGCACTGACTCCAAAACAGAGATTACAAGTTCACAGATACCCCAGGATAAACTGAGCTCCCTCTAGCAGTGAGTGTGGCATTGTCTGTGCCAGTGGTGGCCACCATGCAGCCATGCCAGCCCATGGGTTACAGCCGGGCAAGTGGGCAGCACAGGCTGCTGCTTCAGTTTGCCCATGGCCAGGAGCAGGGCAAGCTTCCCATGCACCCCCACCTTGATTTGATATTGTGAGGGATCTCCAGTGGCTGAGCACAACTGCCAGCACAAATGGCAAGTGTCACATGTGCCAGTGACTTTCCTTTGAGCAGGTGACAGGAGGCTGACACCCCCTGCCCACATCCTGCCTGCCTGACCTGTGGCTGAGCCCATGTCTGCACACCCCTAGCACAGACCCTCCTCCTGTCCTCAGGGCACAGACCCCTCACCTCATCATCAGAACCTTTCCTGGCTGTGCCATCCTTTTTTGATTTTTTTGGTAGCAGATGTTGCTGCTGAGTCACAGGAACTCGTGAGGAGGGTTCCACACCCATTCCCTGTCATGAACCCCGAGGGTGAGCCATCAGTGCATGAGGAGGGCAGCCCCTGGCTACCTGGGGCACGCTCGGCTGAAGGACCGCGGAGCCTGCCAGCTGCCATTGCCTGGCATGAGAGTGAGCCCGTTATTCCCTGAAACCCCTTACACAACGCAGAACAGCAGCAGCACTCCTACAGCTTCAGAGGAATCATTTTCCTTCTCTAAGGGAGCTCCACACTTCGTGCCAGCGTTACAGAACAGCACGTCCCTCCCACCACACCGTGGCACGGCCAGAAGACCCAAACAAGTGCTTACATGACTCGGCACCGCTAATATTCCCACACGACGCTCTGCACAAATGATGCCACTGCAGAGCCTTACGAAGCGACCGGACAGCCTGGCTGCAGCCAGCTGAGGTTCCCGCAGGACTGACCACGGCACCTGCCTCGCACCAATCCCAGCGCTGACGGCCACGGAAGCCACTGGCATTCCAGGATGCGGGGCCAGCGAGGGTCCACTCTGCTCTAGCCCCAGCCACGCTGGGTGTGTGTTCACCTGAACGTGTCCATGTCCCCATTCAAGGCTGCACTGAGAACGAGCAATTCCATCACATAGAAAATTTACCGGGATGGTCAGTGTGTGGCAGGAGGAAATTACGGGGCTTCTATTTTCAGCCTCCGTCTCCCCCTCCACACAAACCTGTCTCCGAGTAAAACAAGCCGGAAAACACGGTTGGGATGGCGAGGGCGGGCAGCTCCTTCGGCAGCCTTTACCCCTTGCATCCCTCCCGCTCCTCGCAGCATCGTGCCCACCCGGACCCCTTCCCACAGGCACTTCACCCGCTGGTTCCTGCCCCCTGTTCGCCCTCCCGCAGGCAGAATGCCAGGCCCCGGCCCCGGCACAGCCCGGGGTAAGGGTGTCACCGCGGCCGCGCACCTCGGTGACGATGGTGGAGCGATAGACATCGCGGCTGTACTCCCAGCCGTCCAGGCACGGCTCCTGCTCCAGCGCCTCCAGCTCCACGTCGGAGCCGGGTCGCAGCCCCAGCGCCGAGAAGTTGGCGAGCGCGGCCAGGCGGTAGCGGCGGCAGCGGCTCGGCGCCTCCTGCCCGCCCCGCAGCTCCAGCGGGATGCTGGCGTTGCGCCACTCGCCGCTCAGGTTGGCTCCGCGGGGCACGACGCACCGGTGCTCGGGGGTGCCGGCCAGGAACACGACCGACATCCCGTTGAAGCCATTGGGAATGATGCTGGCGCTGAGCAGAAAGAAGACGAGGCGCTGGAAGCGGCCCCACTCGCCCAGGAAGGCGGTGGCAGCATCGTAGTCGCGCATGACGAGCGCGAAGCTCCGCGGGTCTCCCGCGGGCTCTGCGCGCTCGGCGGAGGCGGTGCGGGCAGCTCCGCCCCCGCCCGGCCCAGCCCCCGCGGGGCGGTGCGTCCTGGCCCGGCGGTCCCGGCCGGAGGGGACCGGGGGGGCTGGTGCAGCCCCGGGCTCTGCCGGCCCCGCCTCCCCGCGGCATCCCCGGAGCCTTCCCCCGGGCACCGCTTCTGCCCCGCCGCCGGCTCCGGAGCTTTCCTGAGGAGGCGTGTCCCGTTTTTTTCCATTTATTTCCCTA
>VZRQ01005540.1:144308-171186 GCA_013397975.1 Machaerirhynchus nigripectus | reverse complement strand
CTGCCTTGGCAGCAGCTGCCGGTGCGACATCAGCGCCCGGTGCTGATATCGCCCGGGGCGATAGCCCCGCCGCCCCCAGCCTTCCCCGAGCCCCGAATCCCTCCCTTGGGGGATCCAAAACAGGCTACCCCCTGTATTGCTGCTGCAAGATGGAGGCACAGCATCGTACCATCCCCGCGGGAGCGGGGCACAGCCGGGCATCACGAGAGCAGTTAATGGACTGGGAACTGGAACAGCGAGCCATCAGCTGGCAGCTGGCGGGGCTGCCGGGACCGGAGGGGTCTCTCTCATCCCACGAAACGTAGAGATGGCAATAATGTGAGCCCTCCTACACACTGGCACAGAGGAAAACAAGGATCAGACACAGCTTTAGGAATCAAACGCTCTCACAGCCCCTGAAATCCTGTCCCTAATGCAGCCCCGTGCTTTTTCCCAGCAGTGTTTACTCTCGGCAACAGACAAGGTCAGCAATGTCTGCTCAAGGAGCCTGTAGCAGCTCTGACCTCGGGAAAGGAGCTTTTTATATTCCCATCTCCTATCCATTTACTATTCCTGCTCTACACGTGACTGGCTTTGCCTGCAGTCGGATACATGGATAGCTGTCAAAGCCATTTCAGAAATCTGAACAACGCTGTCATCTTCTGAAATAACTCAGGGGGCACTCAGAAAGCCGGTGGTGTCTAAAACAAACACAGTGCTTGCCCTGCTCGGACAATACGGCTCCCTGGAGGTGTGAGCAGGGCGCCAGTGTAGGGCTGTGCCCAGACGAGGATTCCCGTGCCGGCTATGGGCGAGGGCAGGCTGGAAAGCATTGCTCCAGCAGAAATCACAGAGGGCGACATGGGAGTGTGGGAAGGAAGCACGGAGTGGGAGCGATGGCTCGGCGGTGCTTGGGGAGGAGAAGCAGATGGCAACATTTATTGGGCCAGGCAGCGATCTGCTACTGCTTCGAATGTGGGATGAAGAAACCACGTCCTGGGAAGATTCAGATTATCTTCTGTTTGGAGAGGACATCCTCATGCCGGGCCTGGGCTACTGAACAGTCTAAGCTGTCCCCAGAGATAAGAGCAGGGTGGGGGCCAGTTGGGACAGATCAGGGGTTCCCAGGCAGCAGCAGGCAGCAGCCCTCCACCTGCCCTGCCCTGGGGCTGTGCAAGAACCATAGTAAAGAAATGAAATGCATGCCTGCTCCCATTGGGAAATTAGGGATGTGGAGTGTATTGTCTTAAGCATTAATGTTAATGCAATCTTAGAAATGATTCAGTCAACAGTAATTTATTACAGAGGACTAATTTGCAGTGCTCAGAAATAATTGTGGTTAGGCTGTGAATTCAGCATACCAAAAGTAAGTGGTAGGCATGGACTCAGTAAGTGGTAGATGGTGTGCTTAGGTTTATCTGGTTTGCAGATGCATCCTTAACATATTAAAATTTCACGTGTTTGACATGAAAACACCACAGGGTTTTCTCTTATATTGTGAACATGCATAAATTAGCAGTTATAGAAATCCCTCATGCTGTAGCCAGCTGTACTAGTTTGAAAGCAAACCAGTGAGAGACTCGAAATCAGAACTACAATATAATAGGAAAATTAAAAATAAATGCAGTAGTACAGAAACACCGACAGAGCCAGAGTACAACCTGACACCCTGTCGGGCAGGGTGGTGGTAGCAGTCCGATTAAATGGTGGCTGCAGTCCTTCTGAAACGACAGATGTGGTTCTGTTGAAGCAGTGATCCTGTAGAAGGGTCTGGTCCTTCTCTGAAGGTCCAGTAGTGGTTACGTAGCTCTTGTCCTCTGGGAACCCAGTAGGTAAGGGCCGAGTGTGGTGTTCCAAACCTCAGATTATACCCAGGTAGGAACGCTTGGTTCCTCCCCCCGGGCAGAGCATCTCACAATGGGATGGTGTAATTTTACAAGTCATGCAGTGAGGCTTGATGGCCCTTTAACAGAAAAAATATCCCTCCAGAGGGAGTTATCAGGGATGTGTCGTGGAAAAGGGATAAAGAACACTGCCCCACCTGGTTTTAACAGATGGTGATAGAAATACATACTTTTGGTTACATCTTACATTGTAACCTAAACACCAGCTCTGCCACAGCACCACAAGCTCTTGCTGCCATCACCATAGCCCAAAGTTTTTGCTGGGTACTCCCCAGCTTGCAAACCCCACTTGTGATCCAGCATCACGGATGCTTTAACCCAAGCGTGAAAATTATGAAAACCACATGGGAACAGTGGCCAGTGAATGGCTTGGACAGTTGTGGAGCAAATTCACCGTAGGGAAAGGACCAGTGCTTGTTCTTCCAACTGACCCTTCTGAAAGAGGTCAGAGCATGCATCCAGAGAAGGGCAACGGAGCTGGGGAAGAAGCTGGAGCGTAATTCTGACAAGGAGCAGCTGAGGGAGCAGGAGGGGCTCTGGAGTATGGGTGGTGTTGCGGTGTGTGGTTCCCTGCAGTGGCACGGCCAGCCACAGCCTGCCCGGAGAGCGCTGGGGGGGTCTCTGAGGGAGAGCAGCCGCGCTGCATCCCGTGGGCTCTGCCAGGCTGCCCCTCACCTGCTCCGGCCGGCTGTGACTCCGCACGGCGATGAGGATAAAGGAGGCGAGAAGGCTCCCGCCTGGGGCTGGAGAAGGTTTTTATTCCATGGGCCCCAGAAGCCTGGAGCCAGCACATGTGCTGGCTCCCAGAGGCCGAGAGCCAGTGCATGGCATGGCTAGAGAGGGGAGCTGTTGGCAGGCTGATCCCCAAAGGCAGAGAGGGGCTGGTACCCCAAGGCAGAGAGGAGATCACAGGGCATGGAGGCTCAGTTTACCTGGGGATGAGGGGAGCAGAGAGCACATGGATTGATGGTCTCAGAGCATAGGGTCAGTACATGGGCAGAGTTGGGGTAACAATCAATGGGAAAAATCCGAGAAACGTGGAAAAGGGCAGGTAGGGATGGGGATACACTGCCACAGGGAGGCTCAGTGGGGATCTTCTTGCTCTCTACAACTCCCTGAAAAGAGGAGGAAGTGAGGTGGGGGTCGGTCTCTCTCCCATGGAACAAGCAATAGGATGAGAGGAAATGGCCTGATGTTGCACCAGGGGAGGTTTAGGTTGGCTATCAGGGAAAATTTGTTCATGACACTGGCACGGGCAGTGGTGGAGTCACCATCCCTGGAGAGATTTAACACACATGAAGATACTGGACTTGGTGACATGGTTTAGTGGTAGTGCTGGGGGCTTTTTTCACCAAAACAATTCTATGATTTTACCACAGCTTTATAAAACACACTTTCAGCTATTAGATGAAGAGCAATGTGTGGGAAATGAGGTCAGGGAGACTCCTGTAAACTGAAATCAGACACGTAGGAGCCGGCAGAGAAAAGGAGTGCTTCATTATAGGGGGAGATGGAACAAATCTTTGAATGGCTGAGACACTACCTCTGGTGCAGGCACTTGGTTCTTGTGGAAGCAGGACGCTGCACCAATGGCTACTGGATGCCACAAGCTGCCGCCAGCTGTGCAGCAGCCCAGTGCAGTCACATTACCCTCACCCAGCGTGACACTGTGCCACTGCTGGCATCAGAGCTCCTGCTCTGCTCCAGAGTGGGGTGGTACTGCTCACAGCAGCTCTGCTTTTTCTGCTAGGGCAAAGCTCCTTTGAAGGGATCCTCTGCTGTGGTGGGATGGCTGTGCCAACCTCCCAGTAGCCATCTTGAGAGCTGGGAGTTAGAAAGCACGTGAGAATTCAGAGTTTTGTGGATTGCATAGCACTTGGATCACGTGGAAACTTGCTTATCAACAGGGCAAAGCAAGACCCATTTTGTATGTGTCCTCCAAGGGGCTTTGTGCCACATGCTGGAGCTCCCATGCCACCCTGCTGGAGTGTGGCACAGCCCTGCTCTGCCCAAAGCCCTGGCCTTGCCCTCCTGCCTGCCTGCTGCCCACCCTGGAGTTAGTGATCACAGCCATCAGGGTCAAATCCCACTGGGCCAATACCATCTGGGAAAAAGTTATCTCCGGCAGCCTTTGAAAAGGCTCTTGACTCATCTCAGCCTTTCTGCTCTCTCAGCAATATAGTGCATGGAGCAGTGCCAAGAGTTGCCTGATGCTCACTTGAATCCAACCTGTGGGACTTGGAGCTCTTAGGGGCATTATGGCCATCACCTCCCAGTTCCCGGTAGTGGTGAATGAACTTCTCTCCTCCTAAGCAGAGCCCAGCAGACAAGCATTTGGTATGAATTATTTTTCTTCTTATTTGTGGTAGGAATCCTGTAAAAGAGATGGAGGAAGGATGCCTGTCTTTAGCACGTGTGAGGATTTGGGATAAACCCTCCCAAAGCCCACCTACTCAAGTGCAATCAGCTTTCCCAAAGCTGTCCACCACTCACAAAGGACTTTAGTATTTTCCCTGGTACAATGTCGCTCCAGCCAGGGAAGAGACATTGCTTTGGCCCTGGCGGGGACCAAGCACACACTTCCTCTGCAGCAAGGAGCACGTGCATCGAGGCAAACACGTTCTGCTTCCCTGGCCCCCAGCCTTTGGGTCAGAGCTCAGTGACGTGGGTCAGGGGTGCAGCAGGGCAAGGAATCGCCAAAGGTCTTGCCAAAGAGACGAGACGCTCAAGCCCATCACTACATTGTAAAATGACCTCTCCCGGAGCCATCGTTGCCAGAGGTTTCCCGAAGCACTGCCCTCTGGGTGGATTTGGATGTTCCTGCTCGGGAACCCCCCCACCACTCCTCACAGAGCTGGCTCTTGTCCCACCCTGCTCGAAGCCGCTGGACATTTCAGTTTTCATCACTAGATGGAGCAAGAGACAGCACAGCGCCCGCATGGAGCTACCTTGCTCCATGGCCCTGCACCCAGACAGCTCCTCTGCCCCTCAACCACTCCCCACATCCTTTATAGCCCCCTGCAGCCCATCTGCCCCTCGTCTACCCCTACACATCCTTTATAGCCCCCTGCAGCCCAGGCACACCCATTTACCACTATCTCCCCTGCACGTCCCGTTCATTCCTCTGCACATCACGCATCCAATGCCCTCCTTTACATCCCCTGCACTCCCCCAGGTGGTGGGAAAGCCTCTGGGACATGCTGCCTGCGGAGCTGGGATTCTCCGTTCCAAGGACAGATTAGACACCTCTTGGGTGGGTCATGGGTGGCTGGTGCTGCCTGGGGACAGGGGCAAAGTGTGGCTGGCCTCCCGAGAGCCCCTCCAGCCGGATTTTCCAGTGATGGTGTCCATGTCCCACTGGTGAGCGCAAGTCCTCCCAACCCATGGTCTCACAGTGCCAGCAGCTTGCATCTCCTCAGAGTCCATCAGTTTGGGGAGGACACACTCATCACTGGGCTCCTGGAACCCTTCAGGTTTGGGAGCAAAGAACTAAGGTGTTTCTTCAGAAAATAGTTATTAATAAAGCCAAGAGCCTGAACCAGGCTTGAGCAGTATCTGTGCAGAGTGAAGTGTGACCATGTGCACATCAGCTGCCCTGAAAGCAGTACTGGCCCCAGCTCAGGCCCTCCCCACTGGGCTCCCTGCAAAAGGAACTGCTTTAGGACTACTTTAAAATTCAGAATATTTAAGTGTCCCAGTGGAGAAGCTGCTCCCGGGCTAGAAGAGCTCTGAGAGTGTTTCCTGGGGAGAAACAGAGGCAAAACAACTTGCAGGTAAGTCTCCTTAGAATCAGGAGCAGTTTTCCGGGTTTTACTGTTATGTGTAGGGAAGATTTTTTTCCTCCCTAAAGTAATTAAAATAGCTTATTTGACAAATGCAGAAGGGAAGAGAGGGAACTTTTCCCAAGAGCCTCTTTCCCTCAATCTCCCTCCTATGCCACAGGACATTTTTCCTCAGAGAAATGGACAAACTGAGATGTTTTGAGTCCCTGGGGCAGACAGGCAGTAACAAAAGCAAAGTTAAACCACTCCAAACAAAAGCTGCAGCAGAACAGGGGTGTGGTGGTGGAAATAATGCCTGGCTAAGTAGAAAACTTTAATGATGATACATGGAAAAAGTTAAACAATTAAAACTTGAATCAGTCTGGCCCTGGTCCCACCTCATTTAGTTAATAAATGCTGCGCTTCATCACGGTGGAGCTTACGCCTCTTTTTTTCTAAAGAAGAAAGGAGGCTCCCGGTGTTGGGCTGGTCAGAGTAGCTGTGTGGGCAGCAGAAGCTCTGGGGGGCCCCAGTGCTGCCCAGGCTCTCTGTACCCCTCAGTCTCGCAGTGAGGATCACCCCAAGGGGCTGAAACACCCCAGCATTAAGGCCCAGGGCAGAGAGGCCAGGGATGGTGGTGGCTAAACCACAGAAACACATCCAACACGTGTGCATCCAAGGGTGAACAGAAAAACCACTAATTGGAGAGTCATAAGCATGTTAATTATTTGAATATGTGCACTAATTAGACATGGAGTTACACAGACCCACAGTATGGAAACCTTTCCTGCCACATACAGATCCTCAGAGATTCTGTCTTTTCAATGTTCTAGGCACATACAGACAACATTTTCCATATATAAACACTTGCCAAATAAAACCTTTTAGGTTAAATATTGGAGGCATATTACCTCATATCCCTTCTGACTTTCCCATACACCAGTGATTTGAATCCCAATCAACTATTAAAACCAGACCCATCGAGACTGAGCTACAGAAGCAAACATCCCTCTGACACAGCTGCTAACCCCAGCCTGCCCTTGCCTCCCAATGCCCCACGCTCCACCACCCAGTGGGCTTCTGTACTCCAAGGGTCAGCAATAACCTCTCCTTGGCAAGAGGGCCCAGATCCCTCCAGCAGTGACAGCAGCAACACCCCCAGCACTGCAGAGCTGTGGGAGAAGGTTCCCTTGGAGTGTCACTGTGGCTGGTCACACATCACCAAAACCACTGACGCATCGGCTTTGTGCAGGGGCAGATGCAGCAAAGCTCTGGACCATCACAGGATGAGTTGGGTCACACTGGTGGAGAGGAGCCAGGCACCAGTGGGGGATCATGTAACAGGAAGAGACACAGTGGCCTTTCACATCTCCACACCTGATAGGATGCAGGATCCCAGGAAGGTCTCAAGTTAAAAAAAACCCATATCAACTCCCCCCAAAACACAGGCCAAACCTCAAACAAGCTCTCAGTGAAATGTGAAAAGCAATGCACAGTTCCAATTTGCATGGAGATGCAATTCATATCTCCAAGACGCTTTTTGAAGTTTATCCAGTGTCCTTCTCACCTGGATGCCAGGGGAACCCCACACGTACAGACCAGGCAAAGGCCAAGTGATGTGAGACAAAACCCATAACACAATTTTATTTTTTCTTTCATACAAACAGCACCCTCCCCATATTTTACAGAGTTTAACAGCATTATCTGGTGACACAGAAGGTGTCTGTGGTTGCTCCTGCAAGCCTCACAACAGGAATGAGGTGGCCTGAAGCCAGGAAACCACGTGCCCTGGGATGGGCCTGTGTGAGGCTGCTCCAAGCTCTGCAGGGGGATCAAGTGAATTGATAACTCCTAAGAAAGGGTATCATGAGAGGTCATGTGGAAATACTGATTTGAGGGAACTTGGGATCAAATGAAAAGAGCAGCTCCATGCCCAGCACTCCCAGTGCTGTACTGGTGTGGCAGCCAAGCAAGACCACCAAGGGTGCCCTGGCTCAGATGGGTGTTTAAAATGAGGGCAATCAACCAACTTACGAACTTCTCGGTGTTCCCTGTATCAGGGCTGCAGACTCCTGGCATCCTGCAGGACATGGCCACCATGCAGATGGAGACAAATGGGGACAAGAGCCCCAGGGAGTGATAAACAGCACCACTGGCATGTTCAAATATCTGCCTGGAAAAGGAGGAAAGGCACCCTGTGCCATTCATGTTGAGTTTCCCATCGTGCAGCCGAGCTGTATTCAATCCTGGATTTGGGTGAAGCCTGAGCTCTCAAGCTACAGGCATCAGAGCTCGAACCAGCAATGTGTAAGGATAACAGAGGAATTCAGAATAAATGTTTCTGACAAGGGCAACCTAAGGAGCTCCAAGCAGAGCCCTGCAAATCAGGGCAGTAATGCTTTCCACCTGATCACCATTAGTCTCCTCATTTACACTTGTCCCAAGATTCCCCTTCAGAGGGTCCAACTGACCAAGCAAGGCCATGGAAAAAAAGAAAAACATGGTTCAGCACTGTGAGAAAATTTCCACGTTTCTTGTACTTTAATAATTTAAAAATCCTGATGGCAGGAGGAGGGGGAGGTGGATGTCCTGCTGCTAGAAGGAATGCACACAGCCAGCATACCTGTGGTACCCAGCTGGAGGGAGCCCGGGGCTGCTGGGACGCTGTGGGGCATGGGGCAGGAGCTGCTACATCTCTGTAAGGCACTGCATGAAGAGGTCTAGATGGAGACCAGTAACACCCTAAAATCCCTTCTGGGGTGCAGAACCTGTAGGAAGGAAATTACCTGCTCAGCCCCAACTAGGATCATGCTCCCAACCCTCCTCCAGTCCCCAGGTTTCCCTCTTATGGAGAGCCAAGAGGGAAAGGAGTGCTTTGCCCATCACCCCATTTCTTGTTTTCCTTTTCCATGGAAGGAAAGCAAGCAGAAGCATTTCTTTTTCTCCCCCTCATCCTTCCTCTCTCAAAGTGAGGACAAAGAGGAGTGAGGCTATTGCAAAGCAGAAGTAACCTCGTGGTACCAAAGACACAGCTCCCCTGCACAGCAGTAACCAGCAGCTGAGCAACTCAACTCTCTCCTTCCTCCTAAGTAAGTACTAACATGAAGAAAACCACATTTCTCTAACAAAGCAACATTTCAAGATCCACAAAATCTTTTCCCTGTCAAATAAAGTGGATGATGGACCTGGCTGAAAGCACAGCCTTGGGAGATGGGTATAAATCCAATCCTGCTGCCCTGGGACTTGGGGCTCACCCAAGCTCCAGTTATTCCCTAAGTGCCTGGAGGGATTTTATCACCCCCTGCCTGCTGGGAGGCAGACCCAGATAGCAGCAGTCTGAGGATCTAGAAATAAAGGACTGCAAAATTATAGCAAAAACTGGGGAATAGTCACAATGGTCAAAGCAAAGGCATCTGTGGGCACAAGTGTAGGAGCTGGGGATATTCAAAGGGTGCTCCTGGCAACTGCAGTACCCTTTCAAGGGGTGCTTGAGTGATCAGATGACAGAAAAACTGAATTAGGAGTAGAAGAAGGAAGAAAAAAGCCTCATCACACACTCAGTGTGGAGATATCTTGGGGAACTCAAATCAGTCCATGTCAGCCTCAAACTGCACTACCCTGGTCCAGGGAGTTTTACTATAATTACTGCTTTAAGAGACCACCCTTTCTTGGCTCATCTGCTGGGATGCAGTTGAGTGAGGCACCCACTGGTATCGTCCTGACTCTCAGGGATTGGTTTTTAATCACTGGGGCAGCCACAGGACAGAAGATTAGGGTCAGGACATAAGAGACAGCTTCTTTCGTTAAAGTGCCTTATTTGCTTCGAGCTTTTAAAACATCTTCTAAAACATCTTCAGTAGAAGGAGGGCACAAAAAAAAAAAGAAGAAAAAAAAAGGAATACAAGTTTTATATGAAACAGAGTAGAGAATTAATCAATATTTACACAGATCTTGGGTAAGATTATAGCACAGACTAATAACCCAACACAGCAAAAAGCAGAGTGTCGAAAAGAAGGGAAAAACCTGTTTGAATGCTTTCAACACCATTCCCCGGAGATCCCAAGTGTAAATGGTTTTATCTAGGAAAAGGCATTTTAACTTGGGCTTTGGTAATGGGGGTTGATCACAGCCCCGCTGCTCGCAGCCGGCGGGAGGACGTGGGTGGGCGCCCGGCCACCCGACCTCTCCAGAGCACAGCCCAGGCTTAGACGAGTTCAACTTTCGCGTTTGGATAAACAGCCACCACGTCATATCCCTCGGGGGGCTTAACCCTCTTCTTGGCGTGCGTCTCGCAGTACAGCTGCTCCTCAATGAAGAAATACCCTCTCTGCTTCAGGTTGAGCCCACAGTCGTTGCACATGAAGCACTCGGGGTGGTAGAGTTTGTCCCGAGCCTTGACGATGGTGCCCCTGGGGGAGATGGGGAAAGCTCAAGTGAGGTGGAGAAACAACGAGCACGAACAGCTTTTCCTGCTGCCTCAAGTAAAACAGAGTAGGTGAAGGAAAGCAGCATGCAGGGACATGTAAGGGTGTTATCAGGGGTTCTCATCCCAACATCTCAGCCCACCCAAAGCTGCCACCTCACTCCAGGTGTGGCTTCACTACGCTTCTGCGGGAAGGGATGCTCCACACCCGGCCGCATCGCTCCACAGCTCGATGCAAAGCAGAGCCTTGAATATCTACACTAAATATCAGCCTGGATCTGAAAATCAGGAGCCAGCATCCTGCAAGGACTGGGGCTGTGCACTCACAGGCACTATGACTTGTGGAGCAGAGACCTCAACTCACAGCACCAGCAAGAACACGGCTACAGTCATTGGCACAGCTCACACTCAGCCAGCAAATCTGGCTTGAGCAGGATGTAAATTACAGCAAAACATTAATTACAATAGTTCATAAATTACAACAGAACAAAAAAAAAAACCTATACTTTCTGAAATAAACATCCATCTGTCAGAGTAACTCTTCAACAAACAAACAAAGCTAACCCACAGCTCTCTTCTTCTCAACACTCAAGGTATTTCTCCCCCCAACCTTGTAAGGCAGCGAAGGAGTGCCGGTGCTGTGGTGCTATTCATAGTCCCTGGGCAGCTACTATGACAAGAAGGGCACAAACCATCCCATAAATCATCCCTTGGGAGATTCCCTTAAAAGGGGCAATCCAAACTGTACTGCTCAGGTTTAGATATGGTTAGGAAAAAAACAGAAAGGGATTCAAGGTAGTCTGTAAATTCTAACCCATGTGCCTGGCAGGACCCAACCCAGCCATGTCCCAGTGTCACTGTCCCCACTTCACAGGGGGCTTTGGTGAGGCAAGACACTTACACAATCCCGTTCCCGCAGCGGGTGCACTCGGGAAGCATCTGCAGCCCGGACATGGGACCACCAAGCTTTGGCACTGGGGGCTTGATGTTTCGGGGGTTGCTCAGTTTGTCGAGTTTTTCACCTGCCAAGAATTATAAAGACACAGATGGAAAACTCAGCCTCTCAGGGCTGGATTTTTTCTATTCTTCCTTTTTTTTTTCTTTTCCCTCAAGGAGTCAAATGAGTCTCCACCTGTCATAACAGGATCTGCAGCTTCCTTGGAAGTTCCAGGACAGCACCAGCTCAATAGACATGGACTTTGTCAAAATACAAAGCAGCTGTGATCTAGAGATGTGAGGTTAATTTGGCTGTAATACTACTTACTGAGTTAGAAATAATAAATATTTAAGAGCTCTGAAAAGCTCAGGGGAAAAAAAAGGAGGTTCCATCACACCAACATTTCAGGTACACTTGGTAGATCCACCATCTGTCAAGGAGATGGAGTTGAAAGCCTTTCAGAGAATGAGGCAAACTGAACCAAACAATAATAGAATCACACGCACTTTTCTTCCTAGAGCACGGATTTAAGCTCAAATAATCTAAAGCAAAATATTGTGATAGAAGATAAGGTCTTCTGAGACACCAGGCCTCCTTTCATGAAGGTCCAACAATGGGAAAGGAAGCAAGGAAGATTTCGTGCATATGAACAATATCACAGCAGAATTTTCAGTGTTGCTGCCCCCACTCCCTACAGACCATCTACCATCTGCCCTTGGATTCCGGACAACACCATCATGCTTGTTGCCAACCCCTGGGATACTTGAAAGCTTCCAGTACTGACTGCATGGTTTTCCATGGCTGACAACTGACTGGTCTGTTTGGCATGTATCGATCTACGGTTCCTCCGTGACGGCCTAAGTTCATAGAAAGGAAAAGCTCATGAAGAAGGACCATTGGCTCACAGTCTGGAAAAGCAGCAGAGGAGCTCTTGGATGAACAAGTCATTGTCCAGAGTTCTAATTTGCCACACTCCTTGAGCTTTCAAGGTGTTTCAGTCCAGGGTCCATTGTAAACATGTGCTTCAAGCCCTGATGCCCAAAAGGTCTCAGCAGGGCACAAGCACTTTCTGACTGGGCTATCTGCACATACTCTGTGCCAGTTTTGGCAGCTTCAGAGCAAAATCCAGTGCAAGTGCCTCCCACAGCTCCAGGAACATCTCTGCCTTTCCTAAAGGGAACTTTTAGTATCTGGAGCCAATGCATCATCACTGCTGGTTGCTCACTGACCCCGGGGCAGGGTCACACGATAGATACATTTTGAATGGCATTGCTCAGAAAAGCTTCCTCCCATGGAGAGACCCCCGCTCCCCTGTCCAGTGTGTCTCAGGAGTGCTTATTGTCCTGGGCCCAGACAGGAAGGAGGGTGCACACCTGGCTCATCCCCTGGGGTGCACAGGCACCTTCACACCACAGCCCCCCTCTCCAGCCATGGCTCTGACACAGAGGCCAACGCTGCCAGCAGTTCCAGCCAAGTGGGTAAAACCAAAAGGACCAACTTCCCACCAGACCCCACTTCCCCAAAACACGATACAGTGTTTGGCAATGCAAAGAGCTTTGATACATGCAAGAGAGCCTGCCCAAGGGCAGAGCAGGGCTACTCCATCCCAGGAGTTCCCCCAGTGCTCAGCTGGCTCCAGCCAAGCCCCTTGTTGAATCCTTCTGCTGCCTTGCTGGAATAAACTGAAACAACTGCTCAAGCTGTTGGCTTCCCCCAGCGTGAGACACAGCATGCTTGGACTAGACACGCTCATCTGCCAACATTTAACAGTTAAGCTGTCACTGCCTCTCATGCAGAGCGCTTGAATAAGCTGCTTAAAAAAGAAGGGGGAAAAAAAAGAGATTTTACAGCAAAATGAACCCTGCAGAGAAGGCTGCTTCCCATCTTCCTGAACTGTGGATCATTTCCCGCTGTTTACCAGCCCAGTCTCACGGTGATTTATGGTCTTCAGCGGGGCAGCAAAATGCTTTAACTGCACAACCTCAGCCCTGCCATCTCTGTTACGGCTGGAGCGTTTGTCCTTCCCGGGTCATGGGCGCCTGTGAAGGTGGGCACTGCCATTCCTCCAGCCTCCACCTCAGCACAAAGCATTGCTTCCTAAGGGTGTGTGATAGGGCTAAAATGCTTTCAGTAAAAACACATTCCATATAAAACAGGTTGTTTTCCAAGACACTCAGCTCCTCAAGAGAGAAGAACTTGACTTTAAAAGGACAATGCAGAGCAGGCTCAGGTCAAAATGTGTAATTTTAGGCTTAAGGAAAAAGGAGCAGGGGTGGCAGCTGTAAAACAAACCCAGCAGGAACACTTGGGATTGAAAACGTGCTGGAACATCACAGAGCTTCATGCCAAGCAGAGATACTTTTCACTTAATTTCTCATCCCTTGTGAAATAAACAGTGTTGGAACGACCAAGGCATGAGAGAGGCTGTGCCTGCAGGCAGTCACACATCCCCTCCACACCAGTGAGAGGGAGAGGGAGGATGGTAGAGCCCAGGAGGTGACAGTGACTGCTCCAGCCTGTCCCATGCTGGCTAGTACCCGACAGCAGCCTCTCAGGCTCCAGTCGAACAGGCAGTGTTGCACTGGTGATGGGCTAGTGCCATGAGAATGCTGATGAGCACACATCCAGGACTGGCTGGACAGCCCCAGGGTGTGGGGACTTGTCCTGGCACCTCTTTGTTTCCCATTCCCCCAGTCCACAGCCTTTTCTTCCTCCCTTCCTCCTAGCACTGGGTTCCTGCTAGCCCAGGGCTGTGGGATGCAGGGGGGGCAGGAGCAAACCAGCAAAGCCTGGATTTTGTTCCCTTTCCCTGGCACAGAGAAGGGAGGAAGGCAGCAGCGTTACTAATTGGGATTAACACAGTCACTTCCCATTTGCTTCTTCCTAACGAGGAGACTGGGGGAGCAGCAGATTCGTCCTTGCTCTTGGTAAAGGACTTGAAGGTCCAACTGGGGCCTGTATTTAACGTCAGTTTTTCTGCCAATCCAGGGGCTGTAATACTAATATTAAATATGATAATAAACTCAGTGCTCCGAAGGTTGATCCTATCTCATGCTTTGCAACTATGGCTCAGTCCCACTGAGAAAACCAATACTGGTGGAATTCCATAATGATCGGAAGTTACCTGCAATTGTGCTTCTTGTGAATCAAGAACCAATATCCTTCTAGTCAAAGAATGGACTTCTCCAGCACTTCAGATACACAGAAACTGAAGTGCAACAGCCCAGCTCCCTACCTCTCACGGCTTCATAATGAGATTTACAGCAGTTGGTATCTCCCCCTAAAATATACGTTCCTGGATTCACATGGGTGGAGCATGGGGCCCTTGGAAGGAAGCAGAAAGAGGAGTCTTGCCCTAATGACTGTAAAGCAAAGGCTAAAAATTTGAACATAAAAGCCCATATGGACTTAAGGTTGAAAGGTAAATAAAAAGAAAGTGAACTTATAGACTGGGGATCTTATTATTTAATGTGTTAATGACATGGGCAGGAAGCTGTGACAGACCTAAGACGTGAGCCAAGAGCTCCTCATCTCTATCCCTGCCTTGATGAGGACCATCCCACGTCCTTATGCAAATGACATTTACTTAACCAGACCAGGTTCTCCAACAGTGATCTTACACAACTGCTTAAGGCCATCACATTTCATAAACCATCTTAGAGAAACAGCTGCCACACTGGTTGCAAATCCAGCTTTCACACAGTGCTCAAGGCAGCCTCAAAATTTGGTAAGAGAGTATGTGAAACCCTGATTTGAAACCGGCATTCCCGTGGTCTCCTCACAGGAGGGTGCTTGGGTGTCAACCTCCTTACCATTCTCACCGGCCTCCAACATGCCCTGTAAGTATCGGAAGGATCCAGACTGCTTTGGCTCTGAAATGGGCTTTTCATAATCCTGAAGCATCTTGTAGACATCCGACTCCACATCAATCCCATTTCTGTTCCGTGGGAGAGACTTCACGGGGTCAATGCTGGTTTAAAGCAAAGAAAGAAAGGCTCAAGTCAAATGGAAACAGCTACTGTAAACTCAGCAGACAGGTACTGAAATCTCTACATTCCCACAGATTCAATTAAGCACCTCTGTGTTTCCCTGCCTGGAGGTATGTCTGGCCCAGGAACAGCTGCTGAACCAAGGAGGTTAAACTTGTTCCCTGCTGGGCTCCAGCTGAGCAACACAACGAGGGCTAGCCCAGTTACCAGATGCCTTCAAGAAAGAGGGCAGCTGCTTGTGAATGCTGTAAACTGCTTAGCCACTCATGGAATTTACTGAAAAAATGGGAAAAACATGGATTTCATTAACTATGCGGGGCCAGGGCATGCACCCACCCCTTGTAAGGGCATCTGGAGATTGTGTGCCAGGCAGGACAGCAAAACCCCTCACCACCCACAAGTGCCCCTTGTGAAGATGCTGGTAGTGTAGGTACATCACAAGTACAGCCCACAGCTTAACTAGAAAACCACCCCACCAGGGAGGGGGACACTGGGGCTGCCCTGTAACCCCCACCTCCAGCCCTCACACTGGAGCTGCTCCTGGTCTGTATGCGGAGCATCTGGGATGCACAGACAAAAAATAACAATTTAAACCCCTATTCCAGTCCAATACATCAAAACATGAAAAGCATGGTCTGGAATCAAAAATATTTCAGGTACATGTTTAAATGTCCTGCTGAGAAGAGCTGAATCCAAGTGCTGTTGTGCTCCAGAGGCCCCAACACACAGCACAGTTCCAGGGGAAGGGGCTCCTCTTCCTTTTTATAGAGAAGGTCATCAAGGTCATTATAAAACCAATAACAATATCAACAGCCCTGAAATCCATCAGCTTCACATATTTTAACCATCATCTGGATCACTTTCTCCACCAGTATTCTATTACTGTCTGCTTAAACAAATAAACAAAAGAAATCACATTCACAAAGAAAGAAAGAAAAAAAGAAAGAAAGAAAGAACCTCCAGATAAAAGTCACTTTCAAAGAAAGGCCAGAGCTCCATATTCTGGTAGTGGCTCCCCAGCAGCTCTGGTCCCTGTGGGAGGTGAGGGCCAGCCTGGGTGGTGGGGCTGAGCCGTGCTGGGGCAGAGCCACAGACCGATCCCCCCGTGACTCCCAGCCAGTCCAAACCCTGCCTGTGCACTCCAAGTGCTTGTCTACCCTGCTACAGCTCACTCCTACATCAATTCACACATTTTTATTGGGAAAGGGCGGGTTTTGGCCAGCCCAGCCTCATCAAACACCAATTCAAAGAAAATGCTCTCCTGCCCTGATTCTACTCAAAGACCCAAGTGAATGTCCTGACTTTTGGCTCACTTGCAGATTACACCAGATTTTGTTCTCTGGGGTTTTTTTGTGCAGTTCTCTTCTTTCCAAATTCATTAACTTTCCCGGAGCAGCACAAGGAATAAGCTGGCTTGCAGCATCACTGAAATACAGATTCATGCAGACACAGAGTTCCCGAGCTGAAAAGAAACTCTCTTTGCATGTGATACAGACATTACTTTCTTGCAGGATATGTTGCCAGTTCGGAGGAACATAAATCAAGATTCTCATAAGCCATGTGAAAGCATCCCAGCCCACAACCTGTCTTGTCTCAAAGTCTGAGTTATGCACCCAAACCATTCTTGGCTACACAAAAGCCTTTTCTTTCCTAGGAGCATTATTTATTCCTCAGCCTCCCGGACAGCTGCACTGAGCAGATACTACACTTATAAACATCACAGTTACTGGAGTTCATCTTTTCAGCCAATATCTCCAGCTTCCAGGGAAAGAGTTGATTCCTGGGTCTGCAGCAAGGTGATCCCTGCTCCTAGGAGGGCAGCACCCTCCAGCCTGCCTTGGATATACACTTTGAAAAACCAGTCTATTATTGTCTGTGACACTCACAGAGCCATGGAATTGTTTAGGTTAGAAAAGCCCTTTAAGATCATCAAGCCAAGCCATTCCCCCAGCGCTGCCAAGGCCACCATTAAACCATGTCCCCAAGAGAAACATCCAAATGTCTGTTAAGTCCCTCCAATTATGGTGATTCCACCACTGCCCCGGGCAGCCTGTGCCAGGGCTTGACAACCTTTCTGGTGAAGAAATTTTTGCTAATATCCAATTTAAATCTCTCCTCCTCTTGTCTTCCCTAGCATTAATCCCAGTACCCAGGGGCCACTACTCTACCTGCTCACATCAGCAATAGAAGGCTCTTAACAGAGATCTGGAGAACGAGCACCTTCAGCAAGATGCATACCTGAGCATTGCTTCCGCATCACAAGCTTCAATTCAGTGTTGCAGTTGCTACCTATGTAGATATGACTGTTTTGCTCAGAAATTGGTGTTTCCAAACTTTTTTTTTTGGGGCTTTGTTTTGTTTATTTGGTTAGTTTCTTTTTTTCCTCCCACCTACACTTGACCAATGGAGCAGGAATCCAGCCCAGCATCTTGATGGACTTAGCAGAGTTAGGTCAATGGTTAGAGAGGATGATCTTGAAGGTCTTTCCAACTGAAATGAGTCTAAGATTCCATGATCTCTGGGGCTACAGGAGCACCACAGCCTCCGTGCACTCCCTGAACTGGAGTTTGCAGGAACAGCAGCAGACACAGAGCGCAAGCCCTGCCCTGGTCCTACCTGTGGGCAGGAGTGATGTGGAGTCCACTCAGCTGTCCTGGAAGCACCGACTCAGAGCTGTTGTTCGCATAGAGCCGGGTTGGTTGGTGATGCTGCACGTTCAGCATCTGCTTGTTGTCCATGGGGCTGCCCCCAGATCCGTGGGGAATCGACCTCCTGCTCTGGGCAGGGCCGCTGTCCTGGAAGAGAAAGAAAGCAGGAAACCTCAGATTTATAGTGTGTGGTGGATGTGGAGGGGCTGTGTTGGGACATGCAGTTTGCAGTAATAACATTTTATGTGTGCTGTGGAAAACAGGGATGTGCAGCAGGAAAAGGAAAATTCAGGCTTGACTTGCAGTTAAATTGTGCTGAATCTACTCAGCTCCCCTTGGTCGCCAACCAAATGAACTTGCTGTTTTTCTCCATGGTGAGCCACTGCCAAATATTCTGCATTTATTCTCCTGTAAAAGTGTATTTGCTGTTTCTTTAAAAGAAAGGCTCTTTCAGTGAGTCTACTTCTTATTCCATGTTCCATCACTCTGAGGGCACTTGCTGTGCTCCTGACTTCAGGGCCGTCACTTCAATTTCCATCAACAAAACAGGATAAACCCATGCTGGGCAGCTCCACAGGCAAGCTGGGCAACACCTGAGGCCAAGGAACCAGTCCTGGGATTTTCACTTGCAGCTACCCTTGTCCACACAGATCCACGTTCACTTAGGGAGGTTTTCTCCCCAGATAAGATCAGTCATTTACAGTGTGAGAAACATATCAGTCAAGGCTTTAGCTTGGTATTCATATTTCCATTTGCTTTTTAACTCCCAAGGTAAATGGTAGAAATCTTTTTGTCATATGACCTCAAGTCAGGAACTCAGATGACATTAAACAACAAGTTTTCCACATTATTTTACCATTTTACCAATGTCAAACATTATCCATGTGTTATTCCACACACACAGAATTCCACGTACATGGGTGTGCTATTAGTCAGTCCCATCCACACCCATAAACCAAGCAGTACCTACTGCTAATGACACCTGAGCCAGGCTTTACCTGCAAAAACTCAGTATCGGGAGAGGAGCTAATTCCAGCAATTGGGAAAAGCAGCAGGAAGCTGGACACAGCCCACAGACACTGGCTGCTATATCTAGCCATGTGAGTCACAAACATGCCTGGACTAATGAAAGACATAGACGCTGTGTAAAAGGCTGGAATCCGTTTAATCTGGTTTCATTTGTTCTAGGGCAGCTCCCCAACAGAGCTGCCTTCCACCAGCTTCTCAGTAGATTGAAGCTGATGAAAATCCAAGCAGGGAAATAAAACACCATCCTCTGAACAAATAACGAAGTGCATATTGTGGGGCTCTGATACAAAGCTTACTTGTGACTAAAATAATCCCATAAATACTAATTGGAAACAAATGTCTATCACTGGTGCACAGAAGAATGCATTAGCACTCCCAAACCTTGCAAAAACGAACAGCTAAGAGAAGTAAAAAACAGATCCTGCTAGAAAAAGATCTTGAAAGTCCAATTCTTCAGTTCTTCCTAAGGCAAAACACCCATTGATAAAACCAAGCTTAGTTAAGAACTATGAGATGGTGCCTTTGAGCTTTTTCCCCTACCATCAGCTGAAAACCTGCAGCCTCCAGCAAGTTCCCAGCAACTTCCCCTGGCTCAGAAGCCGCCCGGAGCCCTCTTGGCACAGTTCCCTCCACACCATGCATGCACATACACGTGGGGAAAACTGCTTCCAATGTAATAACTTCAAATTGTCTATTAAAAAAGGAATTTTGCTGCCAGGAATAATATCATTTTAACTGTTCCCCAATTTATATGCTTAAAACAAATATATATACAAGCAGGCTATGGGTTTCTAATTCCCAGATTTACATTATTATTTCAAGGAAAATAAAGAAAACACTCAACCATGACACAGAGAGGAAAAGAAGGATCATAAACATTTTTTGGGAAAAAAGCAATGGCCCATATGGCTGGCAGCATTGAGAGCAAGGCTTTTGGAAAGCCATCACCTTTAATTATCTGTGCCTCATGGCTCAGATTCACACTCAGTCCAGGGTGGCTGGAGGAGAGGGCTGGGTCCTCTCCTCTGACCTTGTGTGCTCCTGCACACTGGTGCCATCCAGAGCTTTGGTGGGGAGCACGGGGCTGGCAGCTGTTTCCAGACTGGAAACCTCCTCCAGCACAGGACTCCAGACCATCATCTCCATGGACTTGCTTAACTCCAAGGTAGTTTGTAAAGTGTCGCCCCTTTGTCCCTGTTAAGATCAGCAATTTGTACAACAAGACCAAATGTTGCTATAAAGCTAAAACTTATTGCTTGGGCACTCTCCAAAAGGCATGGAAGGCCGGTGATGTAAGGGAGAAATAGAGCCCTTCCTGCACTGCTTGGCATCCCCAACTGCCACCAGCTCCCTGTCCCTGTGGGAGGATGTTCAGGGTGGTGGCAGCTCACCTTTCCTCTCCTCAGCCATGTTACAAAGCCACAGGTGACCCAGCAGCATTCACAGGGATCAAGAGGCTCCTCCTGTAGCACAAAAAGCTGTTCCCAGGCCAGAGCTCAGTCCCCTCTTCCTCAAAGGCTATGAGACCTCTGTACGGCTTAGATTTGTGCAAAACACTCACACATTCACCCTCAGAAATCAGAACCAGATGGATTTCCTTCCAGTTGTCAAATTCAAGATCAGTTCAGTTTCCCCCCTTTGGGACCTAATTTGCTTTTCTTTTCTGGATTTTCTTCCTGCTTTTTATGGCCTTTTTTAAACTAAGTGAGTTCACAAACCCTTCTTAAGAGCTGGCCTGTGGACTCTCACCAAGGAGAACTCTTTTAGCCTTCAAACCAGAAACTCGCAATTTGTTTCCTCACACTTGGCTTTTTTTTAATGCATTTTGCAAAATGTCCTATTTGACCTTCCACTGTTCTTCAACTGTAAGTCCTTAGCTCCAGACACCACAGAGATTTAGAGAACACCAGACTTCATATTCTGATCCAAAGCATTTAGAGTTCATTCACTTCAGTGTGTTATAAATTAGACTTTTAAAAGACCAGAAGAACAAACAAAATAATTTATCTCCTTTTTCCAAACTACCAGACAGAGATAAAAACTGAAGATTGCTAATTTGAGAGGCCAACATTGGCTCCCAGAACCTCCAAGCAAGCCCCTCCACCCATGGCATGATTTGGAAGGGCTTTGAGCAATGATGGTTTCGATGCATCTAAGAAACCTTCCTTGGGAGCAAACTCACCAGCTGCAGAGCTGGAAACATCTCCTAGATTATACCTCCAAGCCCCAAATCCACCCTCCATCTGCCCATTCATGCAATGGTGGCAGGAGATCTGCCCAGACAGGACCATCAGCATCTCTATCCCTGCGACGCGGGAGCCGATCCCCACAGGAATTCCCTGCACCTTGTTTATTTTCCTAATCCTGGGGGTGCTGGTCCTGTCCTCACACAACACGTGAGACTCTGAGGTGAAGGCCATTAAACGCTTGGCTCAGCCCAAAGCAGTTTTCTGTTTCATGTTCTTCAGATTCACCCTCTTCTCAAAACCAGACCACAATGGGCCGGAGTCAGCTGAATGTCTGCTGCCAAAATGCTGAATTACGACACGAGCATTGCTATTTATGCACCAGGAGGTAAAGCATCCCTCAGCCATAGTGTCACCTGGAAGAGGTGCCTCTTGTGACCATGTTTGGCTCCCTGTGTCCATCATCCAGCAAGAGCAGGACAAGCCTGGCTGCTCCAGCTTCTCCTTTGGCTTCTTTCTCCCTTACTCCAAGCTTGGGTAATTGAGTCCCAATTGCTTCCGGCCTCTCCTGGCAGACGGCTTTCTGTGGATGAAGTTTTACCGCCTTCATTACTGCAAGTCCTCCATCATGCAGATGTGCCAAGCAATTAAGCCTGAAGACATAACCCAGTACATCCTGACACCCTCCAGCCAAGACTCAGCCTCTGCACAGAAGACAACTGCAATGCTGCAGTCCCTCCTCTCTTTCCCCCAGTTTTCAACAGTAAAACCTGTTACTGTTTCAACAGTAAAAACTGTTACTGCTTCATCTCTGCTAAACCAGTTCAAAAGCCCAGAAATGGAAATCTTATTATTACCCCACAGCAGGGGTGTATGGGACAGACAGCATGGATTTCATTTCAATGCAAGTAAGTGATTTACACTGTGGCCAATGGCCACAGGAACGCAGGATTGATTCTCCAACAAAAGGCTCAGGAGAAGTCGCATGGGGAACTCCTACGACAAAGGCTGCTCCCAAAGCTTGGAGAAAAGGATTAATTTTAAAAGCTACACTCATTTTAACACATATTTCCCTATAAGCACAGTTCAGATGTTCTGTGTATATGCTGCCTTTACAGACTAAGCAGCCTTCAATCTAACTTTCAAAAGCTCCAGTAAGTACAATCCCATTACTTAGCTCAGCTCAGAAGATTAAGAGATAAGGAAAAAAGGTCGGGTCTAGTTTACTGAGGCTGGATAAACTGAGTGTGTGGGTTATTTTACGAGACAGATTTCAAATATTCTGCCAAGCTCCCCTTTCAACGTATACCACAGTCTGAAGGAAAACCTTATCCATCACATCCTTCTCACTACACTCCTTTCACAGTTGTCAGCTAAATACCAAGTTAGTTTTTCAGATCTTTTTAAGTAAAAGATCAAACTCTTAAAATCAGATGGTCTTTTTGTAAAAAGGCTGCAGACAACGTTCACATGAAACATGACGCAAGCTGGAGCTTGCTGGAGCCCCAGCCCACCCACATCCCCAGGACAGGCTGTACTGCACAAGGGCATGTAGTGACAGGACAAGGAGGAATGGCTTCACACTGACAGAGGACAGATTTAGATGGGCTATGAGGAAGAAATTCTTTCCTGTGAAGGTGGTAACGCTCTGGCACAGGTTGCCCAGAGAAGCTGTGGCTGTCCCATCCCTTCAAGTGTTCAAGGCCAGGCTGGATGGGACTTGGAGCAACTTGGTCTAGTGGAAGGTGTCCCTGTCCAGGGCAGGGGGCTGGAACTAGATTAGCTTTAAGATCCCTTTCGACCCAAACCATTCTGTGATTCTGTATAGCACAAGGTATAGCCCAAGGCCAGCACACATTTAACCCAGGGACAAATCTCTCACAATCAAAGAGCAGTAACATTCCTCCACCTTAGAGCAGCCATGTGGATGGCCACCAGCAAGGCTCTGATGGATGTCTTCTCCCACAGCTCCAGGGAGAAGGTCCACCCTCATGCAAATTAAAGAGTGCAGGAGAGACTCGAGCTGCAATGCCAGGACTTTATCCCTTAAGCTACCTGGCTCCCCAGCAGTCTCTTAAAAATCCACAGCAATGGAAAAAAGTTACCTAAGACTGTCAAGATTAAAATGTGTTTGCATTTATCTTGCCTGCTGCACTGCAGAGGGCACATTTCTAACATCAAGTGTGCAAGGGGTATTTACCCAGCAGACAGAGGAGAGCTTTGTATTAATGTCTTGGTAGAAGCACCTTGAAATTTCCTCCTTTCCCCAGCAGCAGCAGCAAGCTCCTGTCAGGTGCCTACCTCACTAGATCTAGGCTCAAAAACAGTCTAAACCCTAGAGAAGACTTTCCTTCTACTTCCCAGTGTTCAGGGTCACCTTCCAAGCTCAGGACAGGAGGGCACTGCTCAGTGCAAGTGTCGGACTGACGCCCCCACCATGCACAGTTGGATTAACTTTCCCACTGGGAGAAAATAGTATCCACTACAGATGGAAAAATACCTGAAACCATCACAGCAAGTGTCCACCCGCCCTCCTGCCAGCCCCCTTTCTCCCAGGGAAGATGCTGCTGTTCCCATTTCAGTCTGTGCTTCTACTGAACCACTTTTCTCACCATCTGGTGTTTGGCTCATAGGACAAACCTGGTGAGCTTAATGCTAACAGACTATGTCCTGATTTCATGCTTTCCAGCTTACTGTCTCTCTCCTCTCTCTCTTTTGGGGAATTGTTGCATTTTCAGGTGTTACCATATCACACTTTCTGATTTTCTTTCCATAATCATTATCAGCAGCTAACTCAAACTAAAAGCTTCACTGGCAACAAGCTAAGCTTCAGGCTACAAAAATATTACATGTGCAAAACCAAAAGGTGCCTACTTCACCAGCATGGCTTATCTGAATACCTCCTTCTGTAAAAGCCAGGGCAAGGTACACCAGAAAACACAGCAAAAGCAATAGGATAATATATTTTTTCATTTTGGAATGCCTTTAACCTTGCCCCAGCCTTTTTTTTACTCATTAATGAAAAAAGATAAATTCAGGTAGATTCAAAAACATGTCTCAGCCTTTCCCAGCCCTCTGTGGCACGAGCTGCTTTAGGGGATAGAAGCAGCTGCTTCAGCCTGATCATCCTGAGGGACCACAGTGAGGACCCCTCCAGCATCCTTCCCTGCACCACTGGGGATGGCTCTCTCCACATGCTCTCACCCCAGCAGGTCACTCAAGTGACCCCCAAGAGCAATTAATTCCTCTGAAGTGAGACACAAGGAAAAATGAAAGGGGATAAGCTGTTTTTCCTGATGGGTAAGAACAGAAATACTGAGCTACACCCGTGCTTCCAAATGCTCAGCACTTCTGAGCACACAAGCAGCAGTTTCCCTACCTGTGTTAACAGAGTCATCACTGAGACTGATGTTATCAAGTAAAATAACACAGTATGTCTGTGTTAGCACTTAACCCAACAGCATTTTGTTTTGTCCTAAACCAACCCCCACTATTACCATTTCAGTACAATTCCTATGTACCTTCGATGAGAATAAATTATTCTAGTTACCTGGACAGAAGAAAACACCATTTTGAAGTTTCCATTCCCATTTTTTCCTCCTTTATCCTAATATTGGTTTTGCCTCTTTCATATACCAGGGCTATCAAAACTCACTTAAAGATGCTAATTTATCTAAGACATACACAGAATTTCACATAAATGGTTACAGCTTCAAGATGTCACAGTGGTACTCAGAAAACTCCTTTGCTTTCAAATGATACAATACTGTATCACAGGAAGAAGTAAACACAAGTGCACAGCTATGTGTGCATAACCTCTTCACCCAGTAAATTAGATCAGTGTTTTTTTGTGGTGTAAAACCCCAATATCTGGGTGTGAGATGTTGCCTGAGCACCTGGAGCTCATGGCTGATGCACCCACAGTGGCTGTCAGGATTCAGCATGTTTCTGCTATTAAATCAGCCCTCAAACAACGAGCTGTGAGTTCCCATGCAAGGGAACCCGGGTTTGTGCCAGGGCATTAGCTCATCCTTTGTTTTCCCCAAAGCACGAGGCAGACATTTTTCCTCCTTCCGTCAGGAGAGTGCCGGTTGGTGCCCAGCTGGTTGGGACCGGGGGTCCCAGCAAGAACTTTCCCAGAAGCGGGCAGAGCCCATCCTGCCCTGCAAGCAGGGGAGGAAGGAAGGTCAGTTGCTTTGAGAAAGGAAATTCCACCTCCCTAGCAAGGAGGCTTTAACCCCCAGCTCACAGAACTCAGCACGGCCTATGCCAGGATTTTGAAAAGAAGTACATAGAAGTTTCCTGCACGGCAGCAACCCATGGAGACTTCAAACAAATACTCCATTTAATTAAAGTTAACTTAAACTAAATCTGTTACTCAGTTAATTAAATGAGGAGACATCCCCCCTCGGGAAAAAGAAATATAATCTAGCAAAAGGTAAATACGAGCATATTTAAGACATTTTTAAAGGTGTTAAAATCAGTGCTAAGGGACATGTTAGCAGCAAACTACCATCCCTGCTCTACTGCGGGACACCACTGCTGTCCCTGTGCGCCAAGAGCTGGGGCACCAGAGGCTCAGACTCCTCAGAAGCCCACATGTGATTTTATTTATGTAATTAGGAGCAAGCATGATCAGCAGTGATACTATTTGTGAGATCAAGGCAAGTATGAAAACCTCCCAGGAATGATGCTGCAGAGCCCTCACTGGGTGGATGCCATGTGCAACGGGAGGGGGCAGGTCCTCAGTCCTGCAACCACACACACCTGGGCCCCTCTGACAAGAGCAAATGAAGGTGTGTTCCCATTTCCACCACCCTGGCTCACACCCAGCACTGAGTTTCCTGCACTGCCTAGATTAGGCTGCTCAAACAGCTACAGTAGATGCAAGTTTGTCCCAGTTCCTCCTCTTCACCCCCTTCTGGCTGGCATTTTCACATGGCACGCCACATGCCTTGCACCTGATTTTAGTCAGGGCGAGCTAACAACGAATCTCTGTGGACTGAGAGCTGGGTGTCAACAGAATAACACATAGGAAAAATGATTCGGAAGTGAAGAGCAGAAACAGACCTCTCATCGTTCCTGTGCAACTCCTCTGACACTGTGGAGAGACCGGCTCTTCTCCACTGCCCAGAGCTCACCCCCCACTCAGGTGGTCAGGCTGGGAAAGCCACTGCTCAGGACACAGCACAAGAGAGGACCAAGAGCGCTGACCCACCTCCCTCATCCATCCCCTGAGAATGACACGGGGGCTGCTCTGCCAGCTGAGTAGCACCAGGATGCCATTCCTGACGGACTGCTGTGGAAAGTGCCTCTCCCTGTCTGCATTGGCAGCGGAAACCCACCCTTTCCCCCCACATAGCTATTTCAGCCAAGCATCCAGGTTTGGGAGGACTCGCATCCTATTCCAGCTCTGGCTATGTGCTGCCAATTTAATTTCTGCTGCAATTATTCTCCCACCCACACACTTGACCTACTGTCAATTAGCACTGACAGGGTCCCCACAGCCCAAAGCCCACATTTCCAGCTCCCCTGGGCCAGAGAGCTGCCAATTCTGGCAGTTTGGGAATGAACAAGAAAACAAACATCCTCTCTTTTTATTAGCACCGCATGGTGGTATTTTGACTAGCAAGCTCATGCTACGGGAAGCCAGAAACAGTGGGATCTCCAGAAACTGATGGATGGGTGCCCCCACTCCCCCCATCTGCCGGGGAGGAGTGGCTGGGGCCCGCGCCCACAAGGACACCAACACCACGCCAAGTGAGACTGGGGATCCTCACACGTCAGCAGTGATGTCATGTCTGCATGATGGAAATCCTGACTGCTGGCTGGAAAGCTCCGAGCTGCCCCCAGCATCCCCGTGGGTCCCACCTCCACCCATCTCCACGTCCAACAGACAGACAGCCCTTCTTTAGGATGCAAGTCTGAACATCACTCCATTTGTGGCCTCCTCTGGAGATCCCTGCTGTTAAGGACAGACTTGTCTAGTGAAACCAACTGATAACCAAAGCCTGCTTTAAAA